>VRLP01001285.1:0-137853 GCA_009660295.1 Lophius piscatorius | reverse complement strand
CACATTTAAAAAAGGACTTAAAACTTTCCTTTTTAGCAGAACCTATAACTTTAATTAACATTGCTGCTTTTTGGTCAGGCTTTTATATAGTTATTATTTTATTTTTTATTGATGCTTTTATCTGCTTTTACTTTGTAACACTTTGAGATTTGATCCAAATGTAAAGTGCGTTATAAATTAAATGTATTATTATTATTATTACATATCATTCATCCCTGATAGCTGAAATAAGCTTACATTAGCAATGATAGCTTAAATGAACTAATGTGAGCTATGATAGCTAAAATAAGATAACGTTACTTAGGTTAGATGAAATAAGCTAGGGTAACTGTGATAGCTGAAATGAGCTAACATTAGTCTTTATAAAGCAAAGTTCAGTGATAGCAAAAGTTTTTTTTATTTCAGTTCTCATTGTTAACAGTAGCTAAACCATATATTAACACGAACATTTGCTAAGCGCTACTATTTTAACTGCTATAGCTAAAGTAAGCTGATTTCAACTATCGTAGCTGAGTTTTGCTAATTTCAGCTCCTGTAGCTAACATTTGCTAATTTCAACTGATATAGCTTGAGTTAGCTCTTTTCAACTATCATTGCTTAAATAAGCTAAGACTAGCTTCAATAGCTAAATTTAACTAATTTTGTTTTTAGCTTACATTGGCTAATTACAACTATCATAGCTAGCGTTTGCTTGATTTAGCTGTCAAAGTAAATATTGGCTAGATTAAACTCTTATAGCTATCATGGCTATCGTCGGCCAATTCCAGCTATCACCGCTAACATGGCTAATTCCGGCCATCATAAGTAACACTGGCTAAAATCAGCTGTCATAGCTAAGGTTGCCTATTTCCAGCTACCAAAGGTAACTTTGCCTAATTCTACCATCGGCTAATTCGTTTGTTGCCGTTCCTGACAAAACCCTAACATTTTTCCGGGGTTGGTACCGGTACTAGATGTGTTTGGGTAGGCTGGTAGGTCTAAGGAACATGCCTAAGAGTCCACACTGGATTTTGGCCACGCCCTCTTTTTGAATGGGATTCTACCCCAGTCTCCTGGACCAGGGTCAGTGGTGTAACCCACTAAGCTATCCCGTTGATAGCTAACGATGGCTAATTCCAGCTATCATAGCTATTGCTGGCTAATGTCAGCCGACTGGTTCCGTCCTGTGGTTCCTGATAAACGGTCCTCTTTAAAGAGCTTAAAGGTTTAAAGCTGCATCTTAACCGCTTACTGCAGACCCGCCTGACGTTTCTGCTGCAGTTTGATCCTCAATACATTCCAAGCATCTGAGCTGAAACTAGAGAGGAGTTTGATCTTCCCTCAAGCTGCGGCACACTTTTAGCTTGTGAGTGAATCGACAGAGAGATCATAGGGGGGGGGTCTCAGGAGGCCCTAAAACCCTCTATGACAGCGTTCTTTGGTTTTCTTCTTCCTGAAGCTCTTAAGTTCTGCTGGTTCCTCCTGCTGGATCGATGAAGCTCTGCTCATCGCTCCACATCTGCCAGCTAGTGGGAAGAACACGAGAATGAAGTCTTCAGAACTACCATCCATCATTTCATCGGTGTCACACACCACAGGTCCAAACGGGTTCCTTATGATGATGGAAACATTCAGAGGAACTTTTAGTTATTACTGGTAGAAAATGGGAAATATTGAATGAGCGCTGACTTAGTGAGGGGGATATTGATCGGAGCGGAGATGAAAGTATTGACCCGTGTTCGGAGCCTGCAGTCAAAGGAAGTCTGAGTCTGAGTATCACCGGAGGGTCAACTTAGAGAGGGAGGTATATTAAAGGAACACTTCGCTTAGAATGAAAGTCCGGTGAAGTTATAAAAGCTCAGAACATCTTTTAGATTTGTTACGTTGCCGTACACAATCCAAAATGGAGCAGAAAAAAAATAAAGAGTCCAGACACAGAACACGAAGAGTATGTTAACGAGGGACGGGAAATCTAGCGGGACACAGGTGGTGAGATAAAGAAAGAAAGGAAGGGTGGAGGGGAGGAAAATATTTAACTTTTAGAAAACAAACTCAATAATGACCCGGTGTGTGTGACGTGATCCGATCCAGAAGATCCCAAACCTACCACATGTTCCCTCAGCATCACGGTGCTGGTTCCCTCAGAGAATCTTCATGGACCTGTTTCTTTTGTTTCCTGTAGACCAGATGGAGTGGATGGTGGAGCTCTGTGGAGCAGCAGTGGTCAAAGATCCGCTCCACCTGGACTCTAAACAGGTACAAGGGTCCGTCCCGTCCCCCCTGAGACACACTGAAACATGTCAGCCGTGTTGGCGTTCAAGGTCCATCAGTACCGTTTTAAAAATAGTGAAATGCAGGGATGATGACGTTTGGTAGGTTTATCTTTTTAGTATCCGATGATCTTTTTCAGTCATTCTAGCTGCAGCAATCAGCCATAACATTAAAACCACTGGACTAATATTGTGTAGATCCCAGCAGCAGAGGTAGTAACAGATCATCTGTATGAACGCTGACGAGGTAAAAACCAGTTTGGCCGTTTAATGATGTACGATGCGGGGGTTCCAAACTAGTAGTAGTAGTAGAAACCTTCAAAGAATGTACATTTATAATTAAAGACTCCATGACGGATGAACGATTGGCATTAATCTTCTTCTGTGTTTGTATCGGACAGAGGACGTCTCATCAGCTGGTGATCGTTCAGCCTGGATCAGAGTCAACGTTCAACCGTGAGTCTTTTCTCTTTCTCTCTCTCTTCTGTCAGTCTCTCTCTCTCTCTCTCTTCTGTCAGTCTCTCTCTCTCTCCCTCTCTGTCTTTCCCTCTGTCTCTCTCTTTTGGTCCCACACGCTCTCTCTCTTCTCTCTCTCTCTCTCTGTCTCTCTCTCTCCCCTTCTGTCTCTCTTTCTCTTTGGGGTGAGTCAGAAGGTTTATTGAAGCAGGAACTAAGAAACGAGGGGATGCTGATGGTTTTAAACACACTAACTGCATTTGACAGTTTTTTTCCCATTTTTTAAAATGTCAAATACGTTTCATACGTCTTATGAAACGTATTTTAGAAAAAAAAATGTGTGAGAGAGAGAGAGCACTTAATGCTGCTCACCACGGCAAAAAGGGAGAAGGAGACCTCTTCCTACTCCTCATCCCCCTACCCCTCTCTAATTTCCTTCTCCTGTTCATCCCTTCTCCCATTCCTCACCCCTCCGCTCTTCTTCCTCTTCATCTATACTCATCCTCCTCTCTTCTTTCTTCTCCTCCTCTTCGTCCTTATCCCTTCTCCTTTTCATCCCTCCTCCTACTTCTCTTCCTCCCTCTCCCTTTCTTCCCCTATATTATCTTCCTCCTGCCTCTTTTCTTCCTCTTATCCCCTTTTTTTCTGAAATGAGGTTGAGGAGCACAGTGTGGAGCTTCTGCTCCTTCGCGTTGAAAGGATTCCGCCGATGTGGCTCAGGCATCTGATCAGGACGCCTCCCTTTTGAGGATCTAATTGTTCAGGTTGACCCAGAACTATTAGGTTCTGGGTCAACCTGAGGCTGACCAAGAACCATGAATAGTGAGCATACGTTAGCCTCCGTTCTCCAAGAGGCGCCTAAACAGCTCGTCAAAGGAGCCTGAGATAAACACAGTTTTTGTTGCCATAGCAACTAAAGCATGATTACGTCACTTCCTGTTAGAGGTTGGAATGCAAACAGATAAAAAGTAACAATTTCTCAGAGGAAGTCGTCTCTGAGAACTCCCCACGGGTCAGCTTTCGTCAGGATTCTAATAATAAACCAGACTATTAGGGGATAAATAGAGATTAATATTTGTGTCTGTATGTGCTTATGATGATGTCATTGTTAGACGTACTTAAGAACCCTCTCCTCTCTGCTCAACAGGTCTCTCCAAGAACGCCACAGTGGTGACTCGTAGTTGGCTGCTGGACTCCGTGGCCACCTACACGCTCCAGAACCTCAACCAGTACACAACATGATCCCAGAACCGAGCTCAGGCGCCGCCATTTCCACCCTTTCTTTTTAATGTCCTGTACTGTGACTAAACCACCGTCATCTGTGATGATGAGGTCAAAGGTCGTCTTGTTAATGATGTATATAAAGTTTAACCAACAGAAGACGCCTCTGAGTCTCTTTTCACCGTTTATAAATATACAAAAATGTTTAAAACCAGAATCTCATGAACATAAAGGTTTATAACATGGAGCTTTTTCTAACCTTTAGTTGCGGTTTACTCTTTTTTTAGACATTTGTGTAATTATTATTATTCAAGCTGATTACCGTCAGGTAAACGACCCCTGAGGTTCCCATGTAATATCCGTTGGCTTCTTGGTGCCGTGATATCGGATTGTTTTCACATCAATGTTTAAAATTCTTGTATCCAAATTGAAAATCTTGGAAGCCTGTTTCCGAGGGTTCTGATCCTCCTTTCTGTCTCGGTCCAACCCTCTTTTTATTTTTTTTAGAATCAACTGCTTACAGTATTTGTCTCTTCTTCTGGGAACTGAATCTCATGTTGTCCCAGTTCTCCAGCGTTCCCTCTGCTGTTCCATGATTCCATGACTCTTCTTTTCAAAGCCCGGTAGTTGCTCCGCTCCCCGGCCTGTAGCTGAACACGGTTCTGAATTATTGATCACGTATGTGAATGGCTGCGGGTAGATTTACAGGAAGACGCTGCAGCGTGGATGACTGCTGTGTGCTGTCAGCGAGCCGGCATTAATTATAGAGCATAAAACGATGTAAGACTGTGTTTAGGAAAACAGAACAAACGGATGAAAACAGTAATTATTCAGTTTATACTAGAACTCAAAGGACTTGTGATGGTTTTCCTTCTTGTGGAGAACTAGTCGAGCAGGTTGGTGCCACACATGCCTGTGATGGAAATGCAATGCTAATGAGCATTAGCGTATCCACTAAAATGCTAATTAGTGAGAATGAGCTGTTTAAATTAAACATTGAGGGACATCATCCTTCCAACAAGTATAATGAAAAAGCCGGTGTCAAACTAACATGGTTGACGTTGATATATTGTGTTTCTTCTGTGCTCGTCATGTCGACTGCAGACATGAAGCTAAAGTGAGATTGTGTTTTCAGTCTCATCTTTTTTTAATGAAAACTAAAGGATTGGATTGGAACTCTAAACGTCTGTGCAGAAATTGTGAAGCTAATGAGGCTTAGCATCAAAACTGAATGAGGCATAAAAAAAAATCCTTAATTATTAAACTTTCAAATCTCGGCTTCTTTGCGTGATCCTTACTAAAACCTGTCAAGCAAGTTTAAAGCCCCGTTTCCATGACGACCGGTTTTATAAAAATAGAAGAATATGTGTTTTAAGAAAGTTATGCGTTCGTAAGAATGTCGATGTGAAGAAGATTCTCAAGCCCACAGATTCCATTTTCATTTGAGGACACAAGTATGCGGTTTAAATCTTCAAAATCAACACCAGGATCCTGCTTATAAAGGCTTAATTACAAAACATCGTGAGTCAACAGACAGATTCTTTTAAAACCTAATACGAATGACACAACAATCCCTCTCTGGAACTCAAAAGTACGTAAGTCCAAATCGTCACTAAAGGTCATTGTTCTTCTGGACCATTTTACATGTTCATCTAGTCTTAGAGTTTTAACAGAACCGGGTTCATTCTGCTCTCCGTTTAGGTAACAATTCACAAAAAATTTAAAAAAAAACGTTCAAATGAATCTCAGAAGGAACAACAGGAATTCATTCAATGGGTTCAATCTGTAACCATGACAACGTGACAAACTTAAAGGCAAGAATTCAGTATTACTATTACTAATATTTCTACTATTTATTAAAAGAAAGAGTCCAGGTTCATACAATGAAACGTTCATATAGGGAAAAGGTTCAGGTCCACACAGGGAAACTTTGTAACCATCAGCCACGTCTGAACATTTCTTCAGAACTGTTTTAGTCGTTTTTATTATTATTTTCTAGACTGATTTAATTATCACTTGAGTTTAATTCAACATAACGTCCTGCTGCTCATACTGTGTCAGAGACGTCTGTCGGCAGATGTTGCGTTTGAGGTCAGTCATCGCTATGACAACCACAGACGTGACAAAGCAGGAGGCTGAACGCAGAGAATGAGTGGAGTCAGCAGGTTCTGCTCCGAGGCCTGCTGAACACCAGATGTGAGGTACCAGACGCTCTTTTCCTCCACTCAGCTCGATTCGGAGCTGAGGTCCTCCCTGATGCAGAGAGAACCTGTTAACTTCCTGTCACTGCGGCATAAACACTTCTTTCTCTGATAAGACATCAAGGCGTTGGAGAGTCCACAAACTTTAGCCCTGCTTCAAAATGACATCCAGGTACAAGATCCAAGATCTAAACCTGGTTATCCTCATCATAGCACCTGTCACTCGATCACGTCATCACTTCAATAGACCATCTTCAGAAGGAGGTCTAGGTCTCACCAGTCACAAACTGTGCCGAAATCAACAGGGATTCCAGGTGATGACTGAACTCGAGGGAGAAGACCTGGACCAATAGTGACCCTTCACAGACCTGGACCACCTTCCAAAGTTCCTCCAAGAGTAAGATGAAGGCTGATTCAGGGAGTAACATAAGATCCAAAGAGAAAAACCAAGGAGCTGCAGGCGCTTCTCACCTCAGTAAAGGACAAAGGTCATGGCTCCACTATCCAAAAGACAGTGGACAGAAATGGCATCATGGGAGATTAATGAGGAGAAAGCCACTGCTGACCCGGAAGAACATTAGGGCTGGTCTGAATTTACTCACAAAACATATTGACAACCCTCAGAGCTTCTGGGAGAATCTTCCCAGGACTGATGAGTGGAAAGTTGAGCTCTTCTAGACAATTCTGAGGAAGAATGTCGGGTCAACCGTCTGTAGGTCCACCTCTGGTCAGAGCTGGGCTCACTGAGATCCTGTGGTGGGACCTGACAAGATCAGTTCATGCTCAGACCGGAGACAGGAGTTCCTCCACTTATGAAAGGGTTTGATTCTGAAGGAGAATGTCAGGTCATCAGTCGGAGATCAGGTTCAAGCCCCAGTTTTCCTCTCTGGTGTTTCAGGTGTGACAGAACCTTTCGGTCTATTGAATTATTTCTTACTAAGCCATGTTTTGAGTTTCTCGGCTCCGTTCCCGTCTTCAGCGGAGAACCCAGGTGACCCTGATGTCGCAGCTCGCCGCTGTCGTCCTCATCAGCTGTCAGCCTGAATCTTCATCACACTCATACCCACTTCCTGTCACATGACCTCCAGAGCCCTCAACCCACTGAACAAACGCCAGAAGCTTCGTATACTTCTGATTTGAACATCACCCTGTTTTATGTTATGCATGCTGTGTGCCTCCGACTGAAACAACACGCACGCGCACACAAACACACACACACACACACCGAAAAGTCACACACTTACACACACACACACACACACACCATTCACCTTCATTGTTACTCTGGAAGCCTCCTTCACCCTTGTCGACCCAAGGCACATATATATTTAATCGGCTCATTTTGACTCACTGTTTAAATGCCGCCTGCATTTTTAATGACACCCCCACCCCAACAACACACTCACACACACACACACACACACACACACACACACACAGAAACACACCCTCGACACAGCAGCCACTATCCTGCCTCTGTGTTTGAGGCTCTCCATCAAGATGATTTCACTCAGTTCTCTCTTGTTGTGACGTTAATGTGAAGATTTAAGTAAACAGAACTGATAACAGACACACACACACACACACACACACACACACACACTACCACCTCCAACCCCTCCACAGCATTTTGGTGGTGGTTTATTCCACGGAGTCAGTCAGCAGGAAATGCATTTAAGATGCAGTAAGCTGTAGCCTCTGTGGTCAGTGTAGCTTTAAGGTGCCGTAGAAATAAAAAACAACCCCCCCCCTCAGATCATTTGAACCTCAGATCCTAAAATATGTCTGTAATTCACCGTGTAAACAATATTTATCCTCACAGCAGGTTAAGGACAAAAATGTCCCTATCAAAACAGAAACTTTTCGATCACGCTGAGAAAACATTCCATGTTGTTAGAAATTCATTCTGGAATCTTAGCTTGTAAATTTTTGTTTTTACAATTAAAGCTGAAGTTTTTCCTCAGTTTGGTAAAATAAAAGTTATCCTAAATCCTATAATAGAATCCTGACAATAAATGAATATCTGACTGATGTGATCGGACTGATGATAGTTAAAAGCACGACGTCCGTAAATATGTTAGATAAAATATTGATATCTAATATTTGATGTCCTCTAAGGCCGTGAAAGTTGCTAATAATGCAAATCTTTTACACACACTGTCTTAATTACAACTGAATCCACTCGTCATGAAGGGAATGGAAAGTGTTTTATTCTTTTGTATTTTAGTGGTTTTACAGAAAGACGGTGATCGTGTGAAGAAAGTGACATTTAAAGGGTTTGTATCCTCAAAATAAATGATTACTACACGAATTCAATGACAGAGAAAATGATTTATTCTACAATATGTTACATCAGCGTGATGATAATTCTTTCTTACTTCCAGCGTGTGTCGCGTGACCTCGCGCTGGAAACATGGCGGAGACGCTGTGAAATGTCACTGTGCTCACGGAGGCGGCGAGGTGCTGCAGGGCGCCACTCGTGACGGTGCTGGAGAAGTGGAGCACTGTTAAAGGTCAGATCAGTGAGTTCAGATCATGATGCTGCGGCGGCGGGGAGAAAAAGGTTGTTTCTGATGTCAAACATGAAAATGATCCAGAGTCCGGTTCTGGTTTCTTTCTGCCAGGACAGACCGACCCCAGACGCTCGTCAGTACATTGTCATATAAAGTTGTCCCCAAAAACAAAAACTTGGATTTGGATTATAGTTTGGACCAGAACCACACTCGTAGACGTACGTGTGGTCTTCTGGTTTGTTAAATTTTTCCTTCCATATGGAGCAGCACCAGTTAAAGATTTGAACAGGTTCTACCTCGGGTCAAAAACCCAGTGGGGAATTTTCTGGGAATTCTCTGGAATATTTCTTTGCTCCAGGTCAGACAGGAGCGTGATGATGATGTCATCATGTCATTTCTCTTAAGAAGAATCCAGGAAGTTTAATATCGTATCATATCAATGGAAAGGAATCCTTCAGAACATTCTGGATCCAGCCGATGATTCGGATCCCCACCAAATTCCGATAGATCGTTTCCTCGGGTCGTACGCAACCTTTTTAAAGTAATCCCTCTAACGGACAGACGACAGACGGACGCCCTCGGGTAATAAATGAGATCAGATTTTATTTCATCACATGAACAACTTCCTGTCAGTGACCCGTGTTCCTCTGGCTTCCCTCTAGAGCAAACATCGGTGACACAACACTCGGTCGGTGATCAGTGATCATTAAAAGCACTTATGGTTCAAGATATTTAGTGGCCACGCCCACCGGCTGTGGTCACTTCCTGTTTTAACATCTAGGAGTGCTTGGTAGTGTGCTTTAGTTCAAAACATAATTAAGATAGAGATTTGTGACGCCCCGTAATTGATCATTTATGCTCAACGTTACCAACAGATAGGGGCGGAACTTTCCAACCAGGCGCCGTCCTCATTTCTTCAGTATTTAAGCAAAAGCTTCATGTAGCGTTCACAAACAATGCGTAACTTCATTTGCGTGAGTATCAGGGTACACCATCATCAACCAGGAAATAATGTCCCGGACACCGGAACCATGTAGTAGAATCTGGTTTGTTTTCAGAATAGGGGGCGGGGCTTATCTGATCATAAGCCGGCTGTGAGTGACTAAGAGGAAGATTGACGGCAGCTTTGGCGGGCGGACGTGACCCGCGGAACAGGAGGCCTGAGAAGATTTGGGGCGTTTTCTACATGAACAGAGTAGCGTGAGTGGATTAGAGTGAGTGAGCTGTTGATGAGACAAAGCCCGAAACCGAATGAATGAACAAATTTAATATAATATAATCATATTGCTGCAAAGTCATTTTTGCATTCCCCCTAACGCCCATGTGACATCCACAGAACCTCCACCCTGACGGGCTTTGGTGTCACAGCGCCACGCGTAACTTTTGTGTCACCCGAATTTCCCGCATGAAGATAAATGAATGTCGGCTGCTTCGTCACAGGTGCATTTATCGTGTTTTATCCTCATCATCATCAGTGCATCCTGTCATAAGTTTGAACAGTTAGCCTCTTCTCCGTCTACGGGTGGAGATACATCCGTCCATTTCTAATCCGTCCACGCCGCCATGCCTCTGTGCATCCTTCAGGGGGGCATTTAATTCAACCACATGAGGGGGAAGAGAAAGAGGAAGCTGTAATGATGTGGCCAGTAGAAAGCAGAGGTTAGGAGGTTTTAAGTTTTTAATCACTTTTTCTTCTTCCGTTACTGCAGACCTTTTTTTTTGTGTGTTTTGGTAGAATTATGGCAACACTGCCCCCTGATGGTTTTTTATGGCACTGCTCACTTATTTCCACTGTGTGTAAATCGCATGTTCGGCACAGACGGGTCACTTCCTGTTTCCAGCAGGAGGCCCCATCAAGATAACTGCATATCATCATGTGGACTGTTTTCTTATCCATCACTTTACGTTTTAACCAGGTTGGACTTCAAACCACCTCTGCAACTTCGTCGTTTTGACAAATCACTTCATCATTTTCATGACAAACGTTGCTAGCTTTCTGAAAATGTACATGAACAACAAAGTGTCTCTTAATAGTGTTGAGCATGAATCAAGGTTTTACGGGTACGATGAAACGGAGCAGTACCTCCGGAAACCATTAGGGGGCAGCGTTACCTTAATTCAAGGAATACATGACAAAAGTCTACGGACGCGATGGTGAAGTCTCCGCCGACACGCCGTGATGTTTTCAGTGACGTCAGATCCAGGTAGACGAAGTATTCAGATTTATTACATCATTAAAAGTAATCTACACTGCTCAAATACTACAGGTCATGTAGCAAATGTAATGGAGTAGAAAAATAATCAAGAAAAACTCAAGTAAAGTACAATAACCTCAAATGTGTAGTCTACTCCAGTATTTGAGTAAACGTACGTAGTTACTATCCACCACTGGTCTGATCTACTGGTGTGACGTTTCGCTGCCTTCTAGCTGCGTCATCACCTCCTCCACTACTGTCGCCACTTTTGTTGTTGTGAAACTTCCGCTCTTCGCCGACATTTTGTGGTTAAACCAGATCAATGTGAAGGACGTATGAGAAGAAGGCGGGCGCTGATGGATGCACCACATAAAAAAAAAAAACTTTCTCGTACGCAGACGGAGGATAAATGAGACTTTATGTCTGGCAGCAATAATTATTCTTGACTATTCCTTTCCGTGGCGACCATCTTTCTTCCCAAAAAGAGAAAACAACAACAACAACAACCCATCCTGTTCAGAACACGGATACCAACAAACAATCCTCAAAGAAACGACACAGAACATCATTGGTTCTGTTTTCATCGTCCTGTATGCAGTAAAATAAAATCATTCATCAATAAATAAAGTCCGTGTGCTGCCTGCTCCTCAGGTCCATCTGCCGCCGCCGCCGCCGCCTACATGAGGGTGCAGCTCTTGGCGCGGTCCTTTCTGACGGGGGGCGGGTGCTCGTGAATCTCAGTCCGGGGCGGCTGCTGAGAGACCCGCTTGAGGCGTGAGGTGGCCCGTTTGTGCTGAGGCTGATGGATGTGGGACATTGACGACAGGGTGGTGACGTGGAAAACGTCGCGGACGCTGTTCTCTGAAAACTTAGAGGTGCACTCGGCGTACGCCACGGCGCCCATCTGCCTCGCCAGGTTAGAGCCCTGTGGATGGAAATATACAGCAAAACGGGTCAGGAGAACCCGATGGAGTTCTAAACAGAATATAGATGCATTCTGACCATATGTATACTGAGAACCTTCAAGTGGAAACAGGTTTCAGGTCACATGACTATTTATTAACATGTTAAACGCTAACGTTAACATGTTATGAAATAAAATTCCAACTCCTATGTGATGTCACTCTCTGACATACCTGTGGTGTAACCATGACCCACTCTTCCTCTTTATGAGCATGAACTTATCTCCTCAGGTTCAACCACAGCATCTCAAGGAGGTTCAGGTCCAGACTTTCACCAGGAGTCATTCATAGGTGGACTTAATCTTCTGCTGTGGATGTCATGACCTCATTCTCCTTCAGAATCTTCTGCTAGAGAGCAGAATTCATGTTTCCCTCAGTGTTGGCGAGTCATTCTGGTCCTGGAGAATGACTCGCCAACACTTGCCTGATGGATTTCAAGAAGGCCAGAAGGAGTTGCATTGTGTCTTTGTGGATTTAGATAAAGGGTACGACAGTGAGCCAAAGGAGGAAGTCTGGGGTGACAGAGAAGTATGTTGGAATGCTACAGGATATGTATAAAAGCAGCAGGACAGTAGTGATGTGTGCAGTAGGAGTGGGGGAGGTGTGGGACTGCACCAAGGATCGGCTGTGAGACCCTTCTTGTTTGCTATGGTGATGGACAGGCTGACAGATGAGGTCAGACAAAAGTCTACTTGGAACTACCATGTTTGTGGATGACATTGTGATCTGGAGTGAGAGCAGGTGGAAGTAAACCTGGAGAAGTGGAGGTATGTGCTTGAGAGAAAAGGAACGAAGTGCAAGTACAGGCAGGGGGGAGTGGGTTGAGAGGAGTGTCAGGAGTTATCTGTGACAAAAGAGTAGCAGCAGGAGTGAAGGGAAGGGTTGACAACCGGTACCTGTAAAGCCGCCGCTCTAGAGACGGTGGCTCTGACCAAAAGGAAGCAGGCAGAGCTGAAGATGTACAGATTTTCTTTTGGAGTGACAAGGAAGGACAGGATTAGAAACGAGATCATCAAAGGGACGGCCTAGAGGTCTTTGAGACAAAGTCGGAGAGGCCAGAGAGAGATGGTTTAGACATGTGAAAAAGCGGGATAGTGCAACTGTTGGTAGAAGGAAGCTGCCTAGCAGGGCAAAAAGTGGAAGACCAAAGAGGAGGTTTCTGGATGTGGTGAGAGAGGACATGCAGTTGGTTGGTGCAACAGAGGAAGATGCAGAGGACAGATAAGATGAAACAGATGATCAGCTGTGGTGACCCCTAAAAGGAGCAGCCCGAGGACAAAAAAAAGTAAAACTCTCCCATGATGTCTTTGGAATAGTGGAGGCATGAACTCTGACCTTTACTGAGGTGAGAGAGGTCTGCGGCTCTTCAGAAGTTTTCTTTGGATCTTCTGTGACTCGCTGAGTGAACGTTCATTGTGCTCTTGAGGAATTTTGGAAGTTGTTCCACTTCTGTAAAGGTTGACTATTGTCCCAGGTCTTCTCCATTTGTAGATAATTTGTCTCACTGTAGATCCGTGGAGTCCCGGAACCTTAGAAACATCTTTGGAACCCTTCCCAGACTGATGGATTTCAATCACCTTCTGGAATTTCTGTTGATTTTGGCACGCTGTGCAACCGGTGGGACCTGAGAGCCCACTTCCCGTGTCTGAAGTTGGTCTACTGAATGGATGATGTGATACGAAATGATCAGGTCTGTGCGGGTCTAGTCCAGCTGGAACCAGTACGTATTATTTAAGATTCAGGTTCTGAGGGGGCGGAGCCCCTTTAACAGCACTGAATCCGATAGCATCGAATGGATTCTGTTCTAAGGACGACATCCTGCTGAGATGTTTCCTCACCTGTTCATGCGTGACTGGAATGAGTCTGTGCTTGGCAAGTTCTTTCATGATACTCAGGTCCGTCCTAAGGTCCAGCTTACAGCCAACCAGAACCACTTTGGCCTTTGGACAGAGCTCCTGTGTCTCCCCTTGCCACTGTCAACGGAAGGGACACAAGTGCTAATGTTATATGAAATAAAAGCTGACAGGCTAACTTAAGCTCTGTCAGCTGACATCAACCAGCTTTAGCAATGATAGCTGACATTAGCTTAGATAAGCTATGATAGCTGACATAATTTAAACTAAGCTATGATAGCTGACATAATTTAAACTAAGCTATGATAGCTGACATTCGCTAACTTTAGCCATGACAGCTGACATTAACTAACATTAGCTATGATTGCTGACGTGAGCCAGCTTTGGCAATGATAGGTTACATTAGCTAACTATAGCTATAAAAGCACACATTTGCTAACTTTTGCTATAATAGCTGACATTAGCCAACTTTAGCTATCATAGCTAATATTAGCCAGCTTTAGCTAACTGACCTTTTTCAGCACGCTGTCCAGTGTTTCTGGACGGCTGATGTCAAAGCAGATAAGAACGGCGTCGGCGTCGGGGTACGCTAATGGCCTCACGTTGTCGTAGTAGGCTGAACCTGTAGGCAACAAGCAGTGAGTCATCACACAGCGCGGCCTGTAGTGTGGCTAAAATTACCCAGCATGCAATTGACAAGTATGTCATGGTAAGGTCACACGGAGTCAGAAAACTAATCAACAACAAGCTAATGTCCAATCGGTGATGACATTAGTGGTTTGACCCTTGAGTAAACAACAAAGACACGTCTGGGGTGTTATATTAAAACAACACGTGGGTCACATGTGTCCCTGTGGTCCAAAATGTCAAACTAAAGGTCTCATGCGTTTTCCCCTGTCGTCTGTCTAACAGCTTCTCGCTCCCGATTCTCACACCTCTGTCCATCAACACACACAATATTTCACTCTGTCTTTAGTGTTGAATCGCCGCTCTAGCTGCAAATCATCTTTACACAAAATAACCATAATTCATTGACGAAAGCCGCCGCAGGTCCTCATCAGCTTCAGCCTGTCAGACGACAACAGGGGGAAAAAATCTCCTAATTGTTGAGACACGCAGGAGTAAAATGTGAAAAGTCTGATTTAATACCAGAATTAAATTAATCTAATCAAATTTTTTTGGTCTGGTGTAGCCTGGACTGGTCTGGTCTGGTATAGTCTGGTCTGGTATAGCCTGGTTTGGTCTGGTATAGCCTGGTCTGGTATAGCCTGGTCTGGTCTGGTCTGGTATAGCCTGGTTTGGTCTGGTATAGCCTGGTCTGGTCTGGTCTGGTATAGCCTGGTTTGGTCTGGTATAGCCTGGTCTGGTCTTGGCCGTCGGGATGCTGGGGAAGAGACCCTGTAGAGCTGCTGAGTCAGCATAAAGCTCTACAAGCTGCAGTTCTGCAGACTGGAGTTTTCAGGTGAACCCCTGCTGACTCATGAAAAACAAATGATGTATAATTAGCTCAAGCTTAAAGTCCTTACAGAGAAACAATAGAATTACATTATTTATTTATCTGTCTGTCTTCCGTTAGTGGAATATAGATGTTTAATTAGTCTAATATGACTGATTCATCTAATTGATTCTCTGACACTCAGAGTGCCACTGGTAATTTATCAAGATATTAGGAAAACTGAATATATGTTTGATTATTTGATGTTCAAGAATCAACCGTAATGTAGTTATTCATTCCCCTTAAAAACAAATTAAGAGGAGGCTCATCATGGACTTTGTACTTTATTTTGTTTTATGTGTTAATAATGTAAAATAAAGATAATGTTTGACAGTTCTTCACCAGGACTTTTAAAATGAGATATAAATATCAGGTAGAGACGATATCATTGTAATCTAATAGGATTCTTTTATAAATATGTTTGCTGTTATGGAAGCCTTATGAATTCAGCTAAAGTAAATAATCTTCATAAAATGTAAATTTAAGGGTATGTCTGTGAATGAAATATAATATTTACACCACGGTTATTAAAAGGGTTAATCAGCTAACATTACGAATCACGTTTTCAACGTTAGCATAGCGTGAGTCCTTTATATCTCCAGAGGGGGCGGGGCCTCTTCCATGCCTTCCATTCCTTGCTCTAGAGAGGACTTTCACTTTTATAGGTTGAAGTGGCAGGAAGACAATGAAGAAATACTTTGCCACTACAAACCAACAAAGAAGAAAACCTTCCTCCCCTCTCCCCTGGAGAGGGGAGGAAGATTCCCCGCCATGACCACACACATGGAACAAATAGTTATATTGGTGATATTTATTCCATCTAAGCTTTGACCTTTGGTTTTACAGAGTAAATGACTTAATATTATTACTAAATATATCGAGTCTCTTTTTCTCACCATAAAATTTGACTGAAGCTTTTTATAATACGACCCAGTTGCAGGTTGTATATACAAACCAGTAAGGGGCCTGTGACGGAGCCCTGTGGGAAACCACGTGTCAAAGGACCCACGGAGGAGAGAGCATTCGGTACCAGTTGCCACAGCAGACTTTCAGAGGTTTTCTGGAGTCCAGGACTCGACGGGTCAGAACTTTTTCCTTTATTCTCTCAGCTCCTCTGTCTTAACAGCGATCCTGGTTCTGAGGATTCAGTCTATAACTGAATTGTATTTCGTTATAAAAATCACATCAGTACCGTTTATGGTTCTGATGGACTGCACCACATCTCACGGGTCCATCAGACCCTCTGATGTTAAGCCCTGCAACTAATGTGGATTGATCTGTGACCCTTTTGACCTTCTGAGGGACCTGCAGTGTGACTCCAACCTCAAGGGAGACCCCTACCATCCCCCCGCGATCCGACACCGTTCAGTCTGAGATCGATGCAAACATGGGCTTTTCTCCACACGACCGTATTTATCTGGGTGGGCGGGGCTTACAAAGAGCCGACAGACATAGTCGAGCTGGGTTTGATGGATTGATGGATGCAGCCGGTCTTCAGAGAGAGAGAGAGCGCTGTGGGCCATGTTGGATCAGCACGTGGCAGAACAGGATGTTCTTCTCGACTCGTCAGGCCCTTGAGGAAGACGCCTGCTCCTAAACACATGCCACCCTGCAGGTCGAGCCAGTTGTTTCAGCTCTTACCTCAGACCTTCACCTGAGACTGCATGATGCGGAGGTTCCGGTCTCTGCAGTCAGCAGCAGAAGGAGGTTTAGAAGGAGGTTTAGAAGGAGGGTTAAGAATGTCGGAGCCAAGTATCTCTGCATTCTGAAGAAAGCTGCTAATTATTCAGCGTCATTAATCAACATGCAGACGTAGAGGAGAAGCAGAGACCTTCAGACCTGCAGAACCTGGTTTCAGCAGGGGAAAACAGACCATCTGAGAAACATGAAACCAACCCACTGATTCATTATTGGATTTAAATGTGTATCTAGTAGGAGTCGACTCCATTTCCACACAAACGCTCACTCCTTCTTCTAGAAAACAAGCCGTGTTAAACAGTAAGAAGAGAACTCAGATGACCGAGAAGATTCAATGTGGGCTGGTGGAGCGAGCAGAACCTGCAGCAGGTGATTGCGAGCAAACTAAGGTGCCTGCTGGAATGTAAATAGAAGCACCATAAGGGCGTCTTGACATTCCACAGTGACCACAAAACCTCAGTCACGGTTAGAATCAGATGACCGACATGAGGAAGGACCTGAAAGACTTGAAAGACTTGATCAGTGGCTTCTAGAACCGTCTTAAAAACAAATAAAACCTCAGCAATGACTATTAGAAGCACCTTGGAGACCTTTGGAACCTTCTCACTAACCAAACGACCGTACCTTAATACTTAAAAATAAGTAAATAACTGACTGCCAGAACTGTGTAAATGTCACTAAGATCTTCTCAGTGATGAATAGAACAATCCTAAGAACCTCAAGCGTCTCCTCAATGACCGCTAAACCTACCCTGACACCCCTAAATACTCCTCAGTGACTAGTAGAATCCCCGTGACGATTCACTAGTCACGGGGTGAATCGGACCTCTAGAACCTCGTCGATAGCCACAAATTCTGCTGTAAAATACACCTCCAACCTTTTTGGGGAGAACTAGAATCACCTAAAGGAAAACTCCACCCCCGTCATGGACCAAAAGAACTACCTACAGGTTCTGAAAGTACCGCTCAGTGAGTGCTGGGGGAGTACTGAACAAAGTCTAACATTCACTCTCTTATCTTTGCCAAACTCAATTCTTCAGCAGATGAAGTCCCCACTACCTTCACAGCTAGAGCTTCTCATGGTTCCTGTCAGAACATTCAGTGATAACCTCACGCTGTGAACCCACTCCACCATCTCTGGACTTCCTGCTTGGTGAGTCAGTCCACCCATATACTGACAGCCAGCCTGTCCATCAAAACAGCAAACGAGAAGGGGCCCAGAGCCCATCCTTGATGCAGTCCCACCTCCACCTTGAACCCATCTGTCACTCCTACTGCACACCTCAGGGGTGTCACACGACTCCTGTACCACTCCAACATACTTCTCCATAACTCCAGACCTTCTAATGCAATCCCACAATTCCTTCTGGTGTTCTCTTGTTCCAGTTCTCTCAATCCTTAAAAGATTTTCAAAAGGTTTTCGGTATCTGTGGTAGATTTTGACATCACAGAGGAGGTCCTTATGTTCCTTGAGTTCCTTGAGGTCCTTGCGGTCCTTGAGGTAGTTGTGTTTTACACCCTAGAAGATTTTAGAGGCTTTTAGACGGTTCAGGCAGTTACTGAGCAGGTTTTGGAGGCCTTAACAAAAAGTTCTGTTAGTGGGTGAAAAGGTTCTAGAGGCCCTTAATGTGGTTCTGTTGATAAGTCCTTTAGGTTCAGATGCTCCCTGTAACCACTGATCGCGTTTGGGAAGTACTTTGGGTAGATTTTGCGGTTGTTGACGATACAACTCCACATCACATCAGTACCGCTCTTTCACGGCTTCGTTTGATTCTCTGAAACAATCCGTTTTGTAAAAGCCAACTTTATGCATGAATTTATGTCTGATTCGGCGCCACATTCCAGCAGGAGGGATCCAGAACTTTAAACAACGCAGCCTGTTATTGTGCCTTAATCCCATTCATCTATTCTCCATAGCTGCTGTCGTTTAAACACTAGCCTGCTGTGGTAACGGCCTGTTGTCATCGCATTTGTCTCTTATGCATGCCTGCACACGCCAGCCATCGCACTCACACACACTCTCACACACACACACTCACTCACACACACACACACGCTCACACACACAGTACTGAGTCCAGCTCTTAGAGGTGCTACAGCAGCATTCAGGAGACGTAATCCCCGAGAGTCATCGGTCAGAGAGGCAGATACCAGGGGGTTGAATGATGACTCAGAGGAAAGACCCCTACCAGCTTGATGGTTCGTTCCTCACGGCGCACGGCGAGCAGGAGGAAGTCGGCTCACGAGAAACACCAACTGATCTAATAATCATTCAGAGTTTAATAAAGCGTTATATCAGAGTGAAAGTTTTCTCAGCGGGAGTTTTGTCTGACAGTCTAATTACAGATGGAAATGGTAGATTTAAAGCTACATTTTTAGCTCAGCATGATGCTAGCTAGCCATCGGCTCTCTTTGCGGATCTAAAAAATACTAATTACAGTGTAAATTTAATCTTTGTATTACCCCACGGAAGGCAAAAAGTTGGTCTAGCTTAGCTCAGTCTTAGCTAGACTTTTTGTGTTTATCTAAACATATACATACAATAATATGCATATATATAATATAATATGTATTAAAGAATTATCCTTATTCTTGTGTATATACACAAACACACACACACACACACACACACATATAGAAAACTGTTAATTTATTCATGGTGAAGCTTTAGCGAGTACACATTTTATTTATTTGTATATAAACAAAGAGTTTCTGTTTATATATGTAAGTGTGAGAGAGAGAAACAGACAGAGAGACAGACAGAGAGAGGGAGAGAGAGAGAGGGAGAGGGAGAGAGAGAGAGAGAGAGAGAGAGAGCAGTCGTTTCAGAGAGTGTTTGTCAGAACAAACCGTCTCATCCACTCCTGCCAAACAGGAAACACCGGCTACAGTGGCAGCGGTTCGCCCAGCCGGTCCGTCTGCACCAGAGTTTGAAGAGGCTGATTGGACGCCAATCAAAGCTGCACGTCAGGTTTGAGGGAGACGTGAACGATGTCACGAAGATAAAAGCTTAAGAGTTCAGGGGAAAAAACCCTCGAACCCAAAGACCTTTATCTGTGATCCTGATGTTTACACTAACATGGAGACATGTTGACGACAAAAACATATTCAATATTATATATAGACACCACAAGTACGATCTCTAAATTCTAGGAATACTAAAACTTATTCCCATAAAACTTTGATTTTATTCTCATAAAAGATCGACTGCATTCTGATAACAGCTCAACTTTATTCTTGAAATATCTAATAGACGATTTTCCTCCTCTGTCGGACCCCTGCTGTGCTTCATGAGTGTGACGCCACGTTTGAACGCCAATAAAGTCACGTCTGGCGACCGCGGCTGTACCGGGGGGATATGAAGTCTTTGAGACACTTTTTGAAGTGGTGCATCATGGGAAACAGACTTTGAATCACTTTGTAAAAACTTTGTGGATGAAAAACCGACTCCAGCAGACTATTCTATTTACTTCTATAATACCGATGATGATGTCATCGATTGTTCATTCCAGAGGCCTCCCCCCCATCACGTGACCCCGGTGGCGGTCTTACCTGACGTGTCCCACATGTTGAGCTCGATCCTCTGCTGCTCGATCTGGAAGCTGGCGGTGTAGTTCTCAAACACCGTGGGAACGTAGTTCTGGAAGGAGACGCAGCAGTGAGACGGAGGTTTATGGAGGACAGATAAATGCAGAAATTTAATGAATGAATGAATGTGGAAATAAATGAATAAATGACTAAATAAATATAAAAGAATTTAATGAAGCTCTTTTCAATGAAAGGAGCTATTTATTCATTTATTTGTCCACAGTGCCCTTTATTATTCCAATCAGCTGCTCATGATTTGACCCACAATCTGCAAACAAGGACTGACTCCATGACAGGGGCGTGTCCAGAGTTCTTGGGGGGGCCCAGCGTGGCCATTTGAAGACGCGGGTCCACATTCAAGCGCCTCTCCGTTTCTCATGTTTCTGATTTCAGATTAATGTCAATCTCCACCCATACCTGATCTAAAGCTTCAAGCCTGAATTCTTTCATCTCCGTTTTTGCGCCATGATTTGTTCATGAAAGTTTCATCTTTTAAACAGGAAGTGATTGCACACCATCTATTTTTAATAACATCTGATTGTCTGTCTGAAAACGGCTGCTGTTCTTCGGTACGGCGTGTTTTAGCATTTTTTTAGGCGCGGCTAAAATGTTCAATTGTCAATTTTTCAGAGCGAGAACAAAAGTTTCTTTTACACCTGACTTCCTGTTTGAAAACTACTTTTGTCTGACTGTGTTGTGTCGTGACATGTCTCCAATTTATGCGCCCCAATTTTTTCATTTCTGGTAGTTTTTAGACGCAGATAAAAATTACAATAGTTTCAACGTTTAAATAGGAAGAGGCCAGTTTGGCTTTTAATTCACGTGAAACGATGCTTTGGGCTAAAGTGACTTATATACAGAAATGTGTTCCAGAGTTTTATCCTTACCGTCGCCGTAAGGATCAAACAGCTTGTACTTTTTCACTAACAACAATGGAGGTCATTTTATATGTACATGGTTGCAGGTGTCATTCTGTCACTAATAATAATAATAATAATAATAATACATTTAATTTGTAACGCACTTTACACTAGGAAATGTTACACTGCCACCTACTGGTCTGGAGTGTAGATGGCAGTGGCATGTACTATGGCGCTAGGACCATTAAACAACCTTGTCAAACAAACTTGTATGTTTTTAAAAAACTTTTCTGTTTTTGTCACATAATTGTCATGTTGTCAAGAAAACCGGAGGTCTTTCATTTTCTAAATTGGGGAAATCAAAAAAGTCTGGTCACACCTTTGGACGACGACCACCATTAAATTATGTACAAAGATCATCAGAAATCAAACTATTTGAATGATATTCAGTCATTTGTATGACGTCATCAGGTTCTGCCGACACGTCAGACTTCACACCTGTCCCAGTAGTGTCTCACCTCTGGATAAGATTCTTTGGCGAAGACTTGAAGAAGAGCCGTCTTCCCGCTCCGGGAGTCCCCGACCACCACGACCTTACAGCGGAGGCGTCCCTCCGTCTCCATGGCAACCAGGTATCGACACCTGGAGTACGGAAGGGTCCCGATAAACCTGATCAGAGGTCCGGAGTCATGGTACAAGTCCTGCTGCTGCTCCGCTGCAAGTCAAGTGACACAAGACAACACCTGACGCTGCGATAACAGCTTCCTGTGAAGCGCTTCAAAATAAGAGTTTGGAGAAGAAACTCATTGATCCGTGCAAGAAGGAAGTCGTTATTATATTATTATTGTTATAATAATAATAATTATTAATAATTATTATTATCATTATTATTGTTGTTATTGTTATCATCAATGTTATTATTATTATTATTGCTGTATTGTTGTTTTTATAGTTGGAATGAGATGGAAAATATATGGATACAAATGGATAAAAACGTTAATATTAATAAAATAATAATAATAAAACATATGAATCAAAACTCTAAAAGGGAAAAAGGAATGAAAAATTGGAAATGATGAATGGGCATATAATGAAATGTCTATATTTTCAAGAATAAAAGTAAATACACATCTTCGCCAAGGTGGATCATCTGTTTCCATCCAAGGTTATCAGAGGCACCCTGAAAGTAAATAGATACAAATCTTGCTAATTACTTATTGAAACTGAAAAAGCCTCAAGGGAAAAATAAAAATGCATAAATTATTCTAAGAGATGAAAATGTTCATAAAAGTTAAAGAGAGGTAAACTATAAATAAAAAATTTAAATATTGGCTTTGCTGAAAAAAGTGATTAAAGACTATCCATTATTGAGATTATCTAGTTTAACAACAACCAGATTACATTAAGTGTCAACTATGTACAGTCTTTTGATTTGCTGTGGGTCTTTTTAAGTGTAACATCCGGTTCCTCTGTCTGTCGTGGTTAAATCCATTTATTATCGATTGAGATGAAATGCAATAACTGTTAACTTGTATCATTTATAACGCTGTAAAATAATATTTACGCGTTTATAATGTCCCAGATTAAGACGGGAGACCTTTTAAATGTTGTGAAAAGTTCCTGAATTCCTATGTTTCATTATTAGATCGATACCTGTACTTGTGTATTTGATATATTATATCTAAATTGCAAAATAAATGCTACTATTATTATATGATGTGTATATTTTCATTATAAGTAGTAGACATTGTGTTATATATACTATTGTCCTTATATTCATCTGTGTATTATTATTATTATTATTATACATGTTATAGTTATTATTGATATAATTAAATCATGTACTATGTATATTATGATTATTATATGATAACAATCTGACACTATAATTTATTATTATTGCAGGTTACACACCCTCACATAAGCTTTTACATTTTGACCGGCCCTTCAGCGCCACCCGCTGGCCAAACTGGAAAAACATTCTTATTTAGAACATAAAACCAAGAGTTCTTGATTAATTAGGTAATTTAGTTTCAATGAGCTCCCATACAAAAACAAAAACAAAACAGGTGAATCGACATGTAAAGGAAGCAATATCAGAATAATGCTGCTTATGATTCAAATAAAAAAAGTAATAAAAAATAGGAAATGTTTAGACCACAAGGTCTCAACCCAGAGCCAGATACAGAAAAAAACGAAAACACTGAACTAATCCAGGACAGAGTTCATTTACTGGACTCTGTGATGCGTTCAAAACTGTTGGGCTGCATCTTACCAATCACATCTGTCGTACAAGATTTAATGAAAGTCCCACCTTCTAAAGTGGTTGAAGCTCAAAAACGTAACATGCATATGTTGTTCGCTGATGAACCTTCTGGAACACCACTTTGAATGAAAAACACTTCAGTCCTGATAATATCTGACATTTTTTCAAGCTCAGAATTTGCTTCGTACTATTTACGCCTTTTACCAGAAACCGGAAGTTGGACTCGCCCTGAATGAAACACGTTTTATTGTGACATTATAAACCGGACGTAACCCTTGAGGAGAAGTCCGTCTTAACGCCATTCACTTGTTGAGCGCAGCGAAAAGTGCGCAGCGATTTATTCACTGTTGGAAAACTTAATACGGGACATTTTTTCTAACGGCCGAACCCCTGATCCAGATCATAAACACCTTATCCAGACATTCAGAAACGCTAATCCGGATAGCAAAGCCAGAACCAGAACCTCTGAACCGGACCATACACCCAGGTCCAGACAAGCCGAACCTCTGATTGGCACGATAAACCCAGAACCAACAGGCTCAACCTTGATCGGGACCATTACCTAGAACCGCTCGTCATGTCAGGAAAGGAGGCTTCGACCCAACAACCGCAGCAGGATGTGGAGTTTAAGTCATCCAGGGCTCTGGTTCTGACGGGCTACGGGGGCTACGACCGGATCAAGCTGAAGGTGTTGAAGCAGAACGTGCGGCTGCAGGCTGGGCAGGTCCTGGTGAGGATCAAGGCGTGCGGGCTGAACTTCGCCGAGCTGATGGGCCGACAGGGTCTGTACGAGCTGCTGCCCAGCCCGCCGGTCGTGATGGGGATGGAGGCCTCCGGGGTCATCGAGGCGGTGGGTGAGGGGGTGACGGAGCGCAAGGTGAGTAAGACCCCTAAGACTACCAGAGTGCTCATGAGCAAAAGTCCAGACTGTGCTGAGGGTTCAGGTCCGGACCGGTGTAGAGTTCATGTTGGTCCGCAGCCTCGTTCTCCTATAGGTCCAAAATCCCGCATCAGTTCTTTAACACCTGTGGTTCTGGCTCTGGATCTGGAGAACCTGTACTGGTGATGGTTCGAATCCCAGACAACCAGAAACAGTTTTAAGTGAAGTTAAAAGTTAGTTCGGAACGTGAAAGAAAAGTTTGAAACTGTTTAACTTTTCATCTAAAAAAAAACGGCTTTTATGTCGTAATATTCAAAAACTTTCGTTTTTCAAACTGTGATTCAAGTTGATGAAAGTAAATGTGAATTATTGTCAAAAAAATGTGTCACAAATGACACAAATTTTACTTCTAAATTAAGATTTTTCCCATTCGTTTTTATCTAAATGAAAAATAAAGTTTGTCCAAAACCAAAAGGTGCAAAATGTGAATAACTCAGATTTCATCAACAAGTTGAACATTTTAACATTTATAATTTTACAAATGACAAAACACATATTATTTTTTTTTTACAATCTACGTCTCCAGTTTTGATTTCATCGAATTTAAAAAATGTTTTAAGTTTAATTCTCAATTTTGTCAAAATGAAACCATGCAGAGAAGGAATTTAAAGTAAGAAAGTTCCTTTTGTTTATTGTTGTGTTCCAGTAGAATGCAAAGAAAATGTTTCATGCAGCACATAAAGAAACGCAAAGTCGATGCAAGTAGGCAGGAATTCACCAAAATGAAAAATTGTTCAGGAAAGTGCATCAAAAAAAATTGGGTTTTTATTAAGCAGTCCCAGCGTCCCAGACAGCCCCCAATCCCCTGCGTTGTACAAGCAATTCCCCTGTTTGAACTCCTCATATTAAATGTGGCGTTAAGTCCAAAAAAAAAAAGTGTTTTTCTTTAAAAAGCTCCCTCAAGTGAGTCAAATCTGTCAAATATCGGATTGATCTCCTTTAGTCGATTCATCTTCACCAAATTTGGACTAAATCCGACCAACGGTTGAGAAATGATTCCCTGAAAACCTTTGGAGATATAGCTCCCCCTACTGGCAGGAATATACAACTGACCTGTCCCAAAATGAATGCAGTTCTTCCTCACCCTAAATTCTATGTTGGTATAAACTTTGACAATGATCCTTGAATCAGTCTTGGAGTTATGGCGTCCACATGAAGGATGTGGTGACTCTCCGTACTGTCGCCGACTTTTATGATATTTTGGAAAGTTAATTAATATAAGGTCTTTATTTAAGAGGAAGTGGTTGTAAAAGTCCTCTGAGAGGCAAAGTCTCTGATTTACAGTGTCCTTGAAGTGCCCCGGCTTCTCGGCAGGACTTCTTGATAAGAGCTCTCCAGAGGTGGAGTCTGGAGATCTTGGATATTAGAGAAAAACACTCAGGTACTTCCTGTTGGTTCTGGCTGGAGCTCCAGCTCCAGCTCCAGCACCAGCACCAGCACCAGAATCAGAATCAGACCAGTCATTAGTCGCTCTTTGGAATGATCAATCAGTATTTTCTGGAATATTCCTGCAGAAACAGTGTGTTTGATGGTCGTCAGGATAACGTGTTGTATCCTGAATTAACATTATTTACACAATCAGAACTCAGGGAGTTGCCGGCGTCGGCGCAAGAATGCGTTATTATCAATTCAGGAACCTTTATACACATACACATATGAGTATTAGGAGAAAAACAAACAAAAACAAAAGTCGCCAGTTTATTTCAACAGAACAAAATGTCTGATTTGACTTTTTCGTCCAGCTTTCCGTCTCTTTTGTCCTTTTCTAGCGTCCATAGTGTCTTTTTCTTAAAACACTCATAGTAGGTGCAAACGCTGCTGCTGGTCTTCAACCGCTGCAGCCAGAAGACATTCCTCCGCGGCTCAGTGACCCAACCTGTTTGGAAACAGGTACTTCCAGGATTTAAATAGTTTCTTGGGTTGAAACTGTCACAGAGACTGGGGTTTGTGCTCGTCCCTCTAAGGACTGTCACATTCGTCCACAGCAGACAGATACCTGATGCCTGCCTCTATTGCATTTGTCCCTGGATTGATGTAAAACAGTTTGTTAAACGTAACTTTGTCACGAGAATCACTTTATTCACCGCTGATCGTGTCAATGCAGTGTTTAGAAAGCACAGAGTCTCATTTATCAAAGTACCCACGATTCCCGAAGGCAACGTAACTGAGGAACGCCCCTAGCCTTCTTTAATATGCTGTCACTCAGGGTCCGACCGCTCAGTTGATGCCCCGCCCCTTAAACCAGATGAGGGCCAAAGGTCATGAACTGAAAAAAATTTGACCTGAATGTGAAAAAAAAATTAAGATTTTATCCTTAAACCATAAAAATTTGCAACTGAAACAAAAATTATTCCTCAAATAAGAAAATATATAGAAGTGAAAATTGAGAATAAATAATTAATACAAAACTTTAACTGTCAGATTCAAGTTTTATTTTCTCAATAAAAAGTACTTTTTCAAATGAAACATTTTGGCCCTTGATTTGGCTCCATCCTTTTCTCCTTGGGTCGGAACCTCAGAGGGAGCTACCCGTAACCGCTTATCCTGTTCAGGTTCTGTTCAGGTCCGGTTCAGGGGCTGGAGCCTATCCCAGCTGACTACCCAGGAGAACTTGAATCCTGGAGGTACCTGAGCTTTCCCCGCAAGACTGAGAAATAAACGACCCAGGGTCGAGTCTCAGAGGGGGGAGAGTCGGATCCACCTCATGGCGCCAAGGGATCGCTGGATGAGGCAAAGATCCAAACCAGCGTGTTAAACCAGTCTGTGCTGTAACCAAAACCGACTGGTTTAACATGTTGGTCGGTATAGTGATGCTCTCATCCACTGACAGCCATTCCTGAGATAGAATGACTTCCTGTGATTGGTTGAGCTCGGAGAAGACGGGTCTTTCCTGAAAAACTGCGTCAACAGTGATTTTTTGATGTCAACCCAAAAAACTGAGGCCGTTATTTCACCAGAACTATTTGTCAGCACCGCATCTGAAATGCTAAACCAGTACAGGAGAGCTGCACCCAGCTGTGATGAGGATCACACAGGAAGTAGAGAGTTCATCCGTACTCACATACAGATACTCGTCCTTGGTTTCGGTGGAGTAGAGGTCCGACAGTCCAATGGGGATCTGTTTTAGGGTGGGTGGGTACATTAGTAGGAAAACCTGCATCGGGCTGGGACAGCTTTGTTCTGCAGTATTTGGCCTGTGTACTGTGTGAGTTGGAATCACAGGATGTGAGTATATGTGTGTACAAAGTGTTGACCCGTTCTATGACCACACAGGACAAACGTGAAAACCTGTTAATGGCTATAAATCAACACCAGACACCATGAGGATGATGTGTTCCCTTCATCCTGGTCCTGTCTTTGTGTTATCATACATTGTTAACCTTTTCGTTTGGACCTTTGATGCAGACATCCTCTTCTCACGGCGCAACCAGGAAGTAGACAGTTCTGGTCATGTGACACTCACACTAAACATGTGACACTGCACACATTTTATTCAGAAACGTTCTAACCTCGATATGTCCAGGAAATACTTTGATCCATCATTCAGCGGCATTTTTAAAGCCTTTCCGAATGAGAACAGTTTTTCTGCTGCCACTATTGTGACCTGTGTGGTGTTGGATGTTCTGAACGCGTCATATCTTGGCTTATTGCAGATTGGAAGTTTTTTGTTTTCTTCAGTCACATTAAAAAGACAAACCCTCACTGGTGCCGACATGTGCCCAGTGTGGGTTTTTCATGTTCTGTGATAGATCTGTAGAAGGTAAGATCGCCTGCTGGGATTCAAACCTGAGACGTAAGAATGAGAACCTTACATGGGTACAACCACACTGGGCCTGCTTGTGAATCTGGCGCCGATAAATCAGTGAGCACTTGTACTAGTAACAAAATCCGATGTCAGGATTCCAGGAGTCGGTCTAACCATGATCCATGGAACCCTGTGAGATGAAAAACCATAAAGACGCCTGGGAAGAAACCAAGTTGGTAATATGCATTAATTGGGGCTGAACGCGCAGAAACGGAGAACGAGAGGAAGTAGAGCGGCTCAGTGTATCATGGGATGTTGAAACTTAGTATTTTTTAATGAGTTTTCAATGGAGAGATGATTTCATGGC
This sequence comes from Lophius piscatorius, assembly GCA_009660295.1. Taxonomy (NCBI): domain Eukaryota; kingdom Metazoa; phylum Chordata; class Actinopteri; order Lophiiformes; family Lophiidae; genus Lophius; species Lophius piscatorius. Next base: position 109,245 of record VRLP01001285.1, on the reverse strand, counting down.
GACTCCGAAGGTTGGCCATCTTCTCCATGGTACCGATCCAAAACAATATCCACTATGGTCTAGGCTCAGAAGAGGAATGGAGGACGTGTCGGATCTGATGGATACGTTGTAGAGTTATTTTGGGGGTCTCCCCAGACCAAGAGTTGTGAAAGCAACAAGAGATATCTCAATAAAGCTAACAGTGTGTTTGTGTGTGTATGTTTATGTGTTGTTGTGTGTGTGTGTGTGTTTGTTTGGCAGGAAGTGACTCAGAACTCTAGAGGCTAACAGGAAGCGGGATGGATTTAACAATCTGATCAAACTTTTTTGTTTTGTTTCATGACATCGCTCAACACTTTTCTGTGGAACAAAGCAGGAACAAAATTTCCCATAATCCCTTTGGTCTGATAAGAATAGAAACGTCTTCATGTAATCATGTTTTACTAGAAGAAAAGATGCAGCAAGAAAAATAAACACTGCAAACTAATTTATTCATAAAGTGAAGATTTCACTTCATTAAAAAATGATACGTGATTATCGATGCAACCAACGCCAATTAATTCGGATTGGACAGGAAGTCAAAGGAAGATATCAACCAAGTGATCAAAAAATCGACCAGGTGATCAAATATCAACCAGGGGATCAAATATCATCCAGGAGATCAAATATCAACCAGGGGATCAAATATCAAACTAGTGATCAAATATCAACCAGGGGATCAAATATCAACCAGGGGATCAAATATCAACCAGGGGATCAAATATCAACCAGGTGATCAAATATCAAACTAGTGATCAAATATCAAACTAGTGATCAAATATCAACCAGGGGATCAAATATCAACCAGGTGATCAAATATCAACCAGGGGATCAAATATCAACCAGGTGATCAAATATCAACCAGGTGATCAAATATCAAACTAAGGATCAAATAAGAACCAATCTGACCCGGGTCTCCATTACCATCATATCCTCTGTCCACCATCAGGTGGGCGATCGGGTCATCATGATTTGCCGCAGCGGTGCTTGGCAGGAGTTGCTTGTGATAAGCGCCGAACACACGTCTATCATGCCGGATCAGATGAGCTTTGAGGAAGGTGCCGCGATCCCGATTAACTACCTGACGGCCTACATGATGCTGTTTGACATGGCCAACCTGCGGCCAGGCAAGAGCATCCTCATCCACATGGCAGCAGGTAAGACGCTCAAGGGGCCCTCAGGCACACCTCCACCAACTTCTGCCTCCTTTCCCTAAGATCTAAGCAGATAGTAAGTAACCAAACAAGAAGCCAACCAACCAACCAGCCAGCCAGCCAACCATCCAACCAACCAACCAACCAACCAGCCAACCAACAAACAACCAAACAATTCAACCAACCAGCCAACTAACCAACCAGTTAAACAACCTTCCAGCCAACTAACCAACCAATGGACCAGCCAACACACCAATCAACCAAAGAATCCGCCAACCAACCAGCCATCCAACCAATTCAACTAACCAACCAACCAACCATCCAACCAATTCAACCAACCAACCAGCCATCCAACCAATTCAACTAACCAACCAACCAATGGACCAGACAACACACCAATCGACCAACCAACCAGCCATCCAACCAATTCAACTAACCAACCAACCAACTAACCAACCAATTCAACCAACCAACCAGCCATCCAACCAGTTCAACAAGCCAACCAACACACAGCTTCACAGTGAAACACCTTCAGTCTCCGTTCTCCCTCTTTTCACCTCTAGGTGGCGTTGGTGTCGCTGCCACCCAGCTCTGTCAAACAGTGGAGAACGTGACTATTTTTGGCACCGCTTCAGCTTCCAAACATGAGACCATTTCCAAAGGTGGAGTAACTCACCCCATCGACTATCGCACCAAAGACTATGTGGAGGAAGTCCGTAAAATCAGCCCTGAGGGTAAGACAGATTCTAATCGCAACGCTAACATCTTTATGATTTTTATAATAAAAAAGTCCCTCGTGTCTGCAGGAGTGGACATCGTCCTCGACCCTTTGGGAGGAGCGGACACGCAGAAAGGTTTCGATCTGTTGAAACCCCTGGGATCGATCATCGTGTTCGGTAAGGACTCAGTATCAGCGCGAATGAAATCAGACTAATTAATCGCTACCAGCTGCTAAGTGTTACTAACTACCAACTGCTATTAGTTGCCAGCTTCTACTAACTGCTAAATGTTACCAGTTGCTACCCGCTAGTAGCTGATAGCTTCTGCTAGCTGAAGAATATTACTACCTTCTAACTGTTACCTGCTAGTACCACCCATGAAGATAACTTTCTGTTTTATAAACATTACTATCTACAAACTACTGCTAGCTGTTAACTGCTACTCGCTGCTACATGTTAATAGCTGCTAATGCCTACTAGCTTATGACTGCTAGTAGCTGCTAACTGCTACTAAATACTAACTGTTTTTGGCTCATAACCGCTCATCCACCTGTGTGTCACGTGACTTGGATCCTTCCAGGGGCAGCTAACTGTTTGACGGGTCAGAAGAAGAGCCTGGTGGCGATGATGAAGACGTGGTACAACCAGCTGTCGCTCTCGGCGCTGAAGCTGATGACCACTAATAAAGCTGTCGGCGGTTTCCACCTGGGCTACATCGCAGACGAGCAGCTCATCAGGAGGGCCACGATGCAGATCCTGGAGTTCTACAATCAGGGGAAGATCAAACCTCGGCTGGACTCCTGCTATCGCTTTGAGGAGGTGAATGAGAGCAGAGGTTTAAAGAAGCAGCGGTGGCTACTCAGACGTTAGCATGTTCTCAAACTAGATGCCAATTGCTAGTAGCTGCTAACCGTAGCTGCTAACCGTTGCTCACTGCAAATGTTACTAGCTGCGTACTCCTTTGAGCTGTTAAATGTTACTAGCTGCTAGCTGCTACTAGCTGCTAAGTGTAAGAAGGTGTGAAATATTACAAAGTAAAACAAGAAGGGAATGTTTATGTATTTTAAAATTGATGGAAAAATACAGAAAAAACAATTCCGCTAATAATATTTTGTGAATCATTTGAGCAGAGACTTCAGTAGAACTCTAAATACTTTAGGATTTAAACCCTTGCATTCCGCCCCTCTCGTCTTCTTTCAGGTGGCGGACGCCATGAGGCGCATGCATGAACGGAAAAACATTGGGAAGGTCATCCTTCTTCCGGAAGCTAGGAAGGCGGAAGAGAAGCCGAAGTCTGATCCTGAGTCGGCTGAAGCAGAAAAAGAATAACCTGAAATAATTCTCAGTTTTCCTGTAATCTCACAGATATAAAGTAATCAGATGACATCACTGTTCTCACTACTATCCTGTTACATTGTTTTAATGAAAGCTGTTTAATCAGTAAGTTTTCCTGCAGCGATCCGATTTCACTCTGAGCATGAAGAAGTCTCCTCTTTGGAAGTCAGTATTGTTTTTTTTTGTTTGTTTTTTTTAGCCAAATTTAAAGGGAGTGTTCTCCGTGACCAACAAGCAGCGGGATGCCCCGTCTCCCTCGTCCTACCGCTCCCTTCCCTTGAAGGGACTCCTTATTTTAATCCTTTGATTCTCCTTTATAAGATTCTTATATGCAAATTGGTACTCAAGTGTTTTATAGAATTATCCTAAATCTCATATTTGTCCAAGAGCAATGTGTTAAGAGATAGTTTGACCCTAATTACTAACTTTTGATTTTTCCAATTTGTCAAATCCTAACATTTTCTAATAAAAAGTAATCTTTACTCATGTGGATGCTTTAATTTGTTTAATGAAGTCACACATTAACAGAATCAGGGAGATGTTTGGAAGAATAGAAGAAAATTTTTGAAAAAACGTCTGAGGAAAATTGCAGTATGTGTTTTTTTTTAATAGATGTGTCTGACATAAACTGAACTGAATAATGATTTTTGCTGACACACTCTAATAGACCACAACATTATAACCACCTGCCCAAATTTACCTTATTTCCACTTGAAACCGCACCTTAAATCTCCCTTTTTTCAATGATGATTCTCGACTGAGGATTACTTCCTGTTGCGAGCAGGTGGTGCTTTAAGTGACTATAGTCATAAAGGCATCTTCAGGGCAGGAACTTTCATTTTATGGAAAACCTTTGACAGTTTTTTGTCCTCGATGCATCGAGGTTACTTACATCAACTTTCATGTTGATCGGATCAAGTCCCTAGGAGGAGTGCGATCAAATACATCACTGAAAAATTGCAACAGAATTGATGCTTAATTCAAAATGGGGAACTTACGATCGATTTTAGGTCAGGACTTTAAGAAGTTTTTTTGTACAATTTTGTAAGATACATCTGAACCAGTGATGTGAGCAGGGGTTCTGACCCTTTCAGACTCAGATTTACAAATATATGAACCCAATAGAGGAGCTTAAATTCACCATTTAATTGCCAGCCTGCACACTGACCACTGGTTGTGTTTCATATCTCATATAAGAATTCTCTACACACACATAGGTGAGGTCCATATTTGGTCAAAGAAGAACCTTAAATTTGTCTCGGCTCAAAGAAAGAGTTTTTTCAATTATACAAGAAAAAAATTATTAGCTCAAAAAGATAGAGAAAATAATAGGTGAATTTTTCAAATGTAATAATTAATTGATTTTCCTGGAGTGGCTTTGATATAGAGTCTTCCATTTGTGCAGTGAGAGCAAAGCATAAAAAAAATGGATCCTAAATAAACCCGTTGGCTCAGCACACCCCCTTCAGGGAGGCAGAGGTACTGGCTGCCTCACCTCCTGATTTTAATTACAGTTTTATATCGGATCAGCACGACTAAATATGTTCCACACATACGTGAAAACATGACCTATTGTATGGAAAGTGAGGACATATGATAAAAGTGTCTACAAACACAACATTGGTGACAAACAGTGAGAAAGAAGTAAGAAATCTGTCTCCTCTCTGTTTGAACAGGAAATACGCAGATTCCCGTATCAGTGGACAAATATTAATATTTATTTTATCATTATTTCTTTTTTAATTTTCATGATGACAGGTGTGCCTCTGCTGCCTCATGTGCCCCCTCTGGCCGCACGTCCCTGTTGCGACCCGGTTTCATATTTCTAACTGAAACACATAGTGGGCGCCGTTTTTTTTGAAAAATTGCAGGGGGGGCTGTGGAGCCATTTTGCCAGGCCTCTACCTCAAATTCAAATAAAATCACTTAACTCTTCACCCATGAAGGACCTACCAATTTTTGTGAAATTTCAAGCTTGTATAAGCCCTAAAACAACTTCCGGTTCACCACAATTTGCTGTGTCGCCATGGCAACTCAATTAATCAAAAACTCAAAATCTACTCAACGTTTTATCAACGACTTGTCTTGACTTATCTGAGCGAATTTGAAGCCTGTGGAGTCAATGAGCGAGTAGTAATCAATCAAGTTATAAAGTTTATAATTTCCTGTTGCCTTTATGTGGTGCTATGAAAAAATGCTTAATTTATTCATATTTCACATCTTCATGGTGGTACTCTTATCCATCATGCTAGGTTTGAAGCAGATCAGACCATGTACAGTTGAGTTATGGAAGATTTATGGCAGGACACCAATATTCGGCAGGGTCTACTGTCATCACCGTTAAACGAAAACTCAAGCTTTTCATAACTTTTAATCCTTAATGGTTTTAAGATTACAGCCACTACATTGGAAGTTGATCGGGTCAAACCCTGGGATGGACGATTATATACAACATCTGGAAAAGTAAAAAAATGTATCGAACATCTGATTCAATTTGACCGCTGGAGTTAAATACCTGCAGGAATTTAACTCCATAGCCTTCCTGTAAGGTGGAAACAATAGCACTTATAGACTTTTTGGCAGATCCTGACATGATAAAGATGTGTACAAAGTTTCATGTTTTTAGGTGAAAATAAGTCCAATGGGGAGGCTATTTTGAAAATGTCTAGTGGGCACTTTGGAGACATGTTGCAAGCCTTAAAATACGAAATATTTCGCCAGAACTGTCAAGTCTGCAAAGTTTCATGAGGTTTTGGGGAGGGAAAGACCCAAAAGGCAATTGAAAGCGAGGAAAATATGAATATAGAAGAAGAACGCCTTGCAATACGACAGGGTCCTGCAACGACTCGTTCCCAGGACGGAACATTTCATTTCCCAGCGTTGACGCTTCCATTGGACTTCCGCTTTTGTATGACATCACATCCGCCGCAAACAACAACACGGAAGTATAAAGAAAAAATGCCGTTCTGCAGAATGCAACCATCACGCTGAATAAGTTAGGAGTGATTGACGTCCCTTGTAAGTTCTTACTGTCGTAAACAAAAAATGAAATCCTAGATAAAGGTTTTGTTCATGTTTTAAACCACTTACTGTGAAGCTAGTGTTAGGGAATTTTCCAGCAGCTTTAAATATCTCGCAAGTTAGCTGCGAAGCTAATGTTATTGACCACTTCTGCAGCGGTTGAGTCTAAAATGTTGCTCGTTAGAAAAGTGTAGCGTTAAATAATCCCCCTTTGAAACAAACTATTATTAATATTAATTACTTTGTCATTCTCATTGGTTGTATTCTTGTGTTTTTGTGTAACTAGTTAGCGATGGAGGGCTCCAAGTCGTCGAGCACCACCATGCAGGTGAGCTTCGTCTGTCAGCGCTGCTGCCAACCGCTGAAACTGGACACCTCATTCAATGTACTGGACCGGGTCACGATCCAGGAGCTTATCGGTACGTAAAGCTGTGAGAACTAGTCAGTGGTGAACGAAGTATTCAGGTCATCTACTTGCGTAGAATAACGAATACCTTACTCAGAAAATACTCTCCTATAAGTAAAAGTCCTGCATTTGATACCTTACTGATGTAAAAGTATGATCAAAAAAATATACCTAAGATATCAAAGTCAAAGCACTCTGTTTTTGACTATCATAGGATGTTCAGGGACTCCTGTTGTAAGTGTTCAAAGATGACTTACGTTATGTGCTTAAGTACACACATTTGAGGTAGTTTCCTACTGTATAGGATGTATTTGTACCAACTGCAGCATTAATACATGGATCCAAGTTTCTGCTGTAGGTGTAGTTTAATCTCTAAGATCTTCATAACTGTTTCATAGCGTTGCTGTCCCACGAGAACCATGTATTTCTAATTTTTAATTATTTATTTGAAGTACTCATAAAATTGGAGTCTGAATAGTGAAAAATAAGTATAGCTTACAGATAAATGTAGTGGAGTAGAATTACAATATTGTCTACTGAGATGTAGTGGAGTACAAGTAGAAATTATCATCAAACGGAATTATGCAGGTATAGTACATCCAATGTGTACTGAAGCACTGTGCTTGAGTAATTGTACTTAGTACTATCCACCATTGGATCCTGGGTCGTTAAAATCATGTGTCCCTCTATCCTCTCAGCTCCTCTGGTCACAGTGACTCTCAGCAGACAGGAAGACGGCTCTGAGGGGACACCTCCAGAGGTAACAACAGAACATGTGACACTGGTGTGTCATGCAGTTAGCGTCTCCTTAAAACCACTATATTCACTAGATGTTCACAAATGTATTATTATTATTATTATTATTACACATGTACCTGTTGATTGATTGTCTCAATGAAGTTGGTGTAGACTAGCAGACTAATATTTTTGATGAACTGATCAGCCATAACATTTTAACTGCCATGCTAATAATAATCATACATTTTATTTATATGTCACTTTTAAAACAAAGATACAAAGTGCTATAAATGCCAAACTGTGATATAATTTGTAAAGGAGAGTAGTGGCCCACAGAAAGAAGGCCCGGTCACCTTTGGTCCTTAATTTGGATTGAGGGATGATTTACAAAGCCTTCACTGAGGACCTTATTTTACAGCCTGGCACGTATGTGAAGTATCATGAGATCAGAAATGTATTTCAGAGCAGGCCTTAAAAGTTATCAATAAATTCTAAAAGTAAAAGGAAGCTGAAGAAAGGGGGCTAAAACAGGACAAATATGGTCTCTCTTTCTGGTTCTGGTCTGGCTGCTGCTATCTGAACAAGCTGAAGTTTATGTAGATTCTAAAGGCTTCAACATGTATAAATAGAGTTACAGTAACGCTGCCATTAGAGAATACTGCTCCACTAGGAGGAATCCTCACTCTTGACCGCTTGTCCTGTGTCCAAAATCAACTTCAGGACAGAGTGTCCTCTTCCTGTCTAATCTATCCCACCCACTGACAGGTGACAATGGTAACTAGATAATCGATGTTATTCTGACGTCACGCGCCGGCTATAATGTTGTGGCTAATCAGTGTATGTTACAATACAAATACGTTACATGAAATTCTAAGACTTGTTAAAATCGATTAAATAGCGTTTGTAATATCACCGTCACCGTTCATGACAAGAGTACGCCGTGAAGTTTAGTCAAGGTTTCCAAGTCGCAGAACCGACTTAAACATGCGTTCACACCTTTCTGCAGGGTCGGAGCTTTTATTTCCCCTAATTCTGATGCTGATGTATCACAAATGTAGCATAAATCAGACACTGATCCATTCACTTTCTAGTTCAGTTCCGTCGGGTAGGCGTTCCTTCACTTTGACCTGGAGCCTAATCATGGTCGTATGACCACCTGTGATTGTGCTCTAGCTGATGTCACACCTGTAGTCAGATCACTCTGGATGTTAAAACCAGGTCTAAACAGAATTTTTCTTCCAGGAGACGTTTGTGGAAAACAAGCAAGACGGAGTGTCAAGGAAGTACATCCCTCCTGCACGGTGAGTACCGCTGACCATCAGGCCTTAGTCGAGGCGTTGATTGATGCGTCACTTGACACACAGATATTTGCTGAATTGTTCGAAACAGGATGTTGTCCACAGAGAGCGCCAACAGTTTCACGCTGATCGGAGAAGCATCCGACGGCGGCACCATGGAGAATCTCAGTTGTCGGCTGAAGGTAAAGACCTTTTAACCAGGTTCCTATCACCTTTCATCAGTCTGTGAACTGAACCCAAAACCTCTCTTTTCCCACCCAGGTGACCTCTGACCTCTTTGACATCATGTCGGGTCAGACGGATGTGGACCACCCGCTTTGTGAGGAATGCACTGATACCCTGCTGGACCACCTCGACACACAGCTCAACATCACGGAGAACGAATGTCAGAACTACAAGTGAGTTAAAGGAGCAGTATGCGAACATTTCAGTCATGATCTCACCCTCACGCTGATGGTGAAGATTTTTAGTCCGCTAACAGCTAAACAGTTCAGTGCAGAAAAGTATTTGTGGTGTGGTTGTGTGTACAAGGGATGGCCAATATATTTTGCACCTAAAACAAAAACATGAACATTGTCTTTGCGGCAATTTTGCTGTTATCCAAGACAAATCTCTTCCAAGGGAGACAAATAAAGAAACCTTGGACCTTTATTAGTGTTTAATCAGCTGAAACTAAAAAAGAGATTGTCAACGGTAGCTTTGAATGAGCCCTTCCAAGTCCTCTTCCATGAAGGGCAATCTAGACCTTTACCTCCAGACGCCACCTGACCCAGTTCCATCATGCGCGATCTGACATTTTCCGCAGGCAGTGTCTGGAGCTGCTGTCCCACCATCAGGTGGAGGAGGAAGAAACGCTGCTGGCGGAGCTGCAGCAGCTGAAGGAGGAGGAGGAGGCTCTGGTGCAGGAGCTGGAGGCTGTGGAGGAGCAGAGGGCCGCCGTGGCTCAGGACCTGAGCCACAGCAGGATCCAGTCTCAGCAGCTGGACACGGAGGAGCTGCAGTGAGTGACCGGTGGCTGCGTCGGTGTGATCAGGTGATGGAGCTGACTGGGGCTGCAGCTGACGCCGTGTCTCTCTGGTTGGTGGTCTACAGGTACCAGAAGGAGTACAGCGAGTTCAAGCGGCAGCAGCTGGAGCTGGACGACGAGCTGAAGAGCGTGGACAACCAGATGCGCTACTGCCAGATCCAGCTGGACCGCCTGAAGAAGACTAACGTCTTCAACGCCACCTTCCACATCTGGTAAACACCATCCTGCTTTAGAGTAGCTGGACAGGGAAGGAGGGTATTTAGGAACGGGTCGTGTTCATCACTCAGGAGAACAACATATGAGCTACTCTGGTGGCGTCTTAGTGGCGTGTTAAAGTAGTGGCACCGCAAAGAAGTGCCCTCTATGTCACGCTAACGGCTACTAGCTGTTAAACATTATTACTAGCTACTAACTACTAGCTCATATTTTCTTCTAGCTGCTTACTACTACTAGTTGTTAAGTTCTACGATCTGCTAACCGCTACTACTAGCTGCTGTTACTAGCTGGTAATTTACAAACTTAATAACTAACTTTTTCATGTTGCTAACTATTTCCAGCTGCCACCTTCTGCTATGTGCCATCTAGTACTAGCTCCAGACTGCTACTAGCTAGCCGTGGCTCATAATTGCCAACTGCTGCATGCCCTTAACTGCTACTAGTTGCTAACTGCTAGTACATGCTATCTGCTGCTCACGGCTATTAGCTGCCAGTTACCAACTGCTACTATTTCTCCACCTCTGCTAGCTTCTAGCTGCTAACTTGTAATTTCTGCTAACTGCCAACTACTAACCCTAACCCTTGCCGCTGCTTTTAAAAATTACAGTTTAGAACTAAATACATGTCTTCAAGAGGGCACAGCTGTGTCCTGCTACTCCACCTCTCATTTACACAGACGTCTGTTCCATATCTGTTACTACCTCTGCTGTCATCTCAGAGGTGGAACAACCCAGACCCTCCATTCCAAAATAGTAAACTGTTGGACTAACGTGAAGTTGGACTACCTGAAAAAGTGTGTTTATACAAAACAGAAGGGTATAAAAAGGGAGCATCACCGCTTTGATGGATTTGTACACATATGGGACATTATAAGTTATAAGCGTGGTTTTTCTAACTATTTAGACTAAATCAGAGCTTATTGTTTAGTTTAGAGACAATGTGAATCTATCAATATTTCTTGTTCCTATTCAGGCACAGCGGTCAGTTTGGAACCATCAACAACTTCCGCTTGGGTCGACTGCCCAGCGTCCCCGTGGAGTGGAACGAGATCAACGCTGCCTGGGGGCAGACGGTCCTGCTGCTGCACGCTCTGGCCAACAAGATGGGGCTTCGCCTCCAGAGGTAGTTACAACTTCCAACGAAATTTTACCCAGAAGCAGGTTTTACCCTAGAAATGATTACTTATCTGTGATTTGTGTGTTTCACAGCATTTATAACAAGTTAACTTTTAAAAGGGGGGTTGGAGCTGTAACGCCATCCTGTGAAGCGACTGGATCTAGTTTTTGTGGCGTGGCCTTCACCTGTTGGCCCTCGGTCAAGACTTATGATCTGATTGAGGATAGTGAATCCATGCCAGAGACTGCCAGTGAAATAAACCGCTCAATTTTGGTTTATCAGCTGAAAGAAAAACAGAAAAAGAGGACAAAAAGCGAGCAAAGGCTCCCAGTAAAAGTTTAAACTGGCTTCAGATTCTGGCTGCTGTGCCGTGTTTCACCACTAGGTGTCAGACTCGCTTCATGAGCTCCTCACTTGCTGCCTAACAGTACATCCCATCCCATGAGCAATGTTATTCTGACCTCATCAGTGGATGTAATGTTATGGCTTGTCACTGTTAAATCTAATGAATTATTCATCTTTGCTACAAAGATTATATTTTGTTGTTCTATATTGAGATTGAGTCTTCTTCCTCGTCCTCAGGTATCGTCTCGTCCCGTATGGAAACCACTCCTACCTGGAGTCGCTGACAGACAAGTCAAAGGTAACATCTTATCCCTCCTGCCTCTCATCGTGTTTCAAGCCGCAGACTCTTCCTGACACTTCCTGTCTACTTGCAGGAGCTTCCTCTTTACTGCTCTGGAGGCCTCAGGTTCTTCTGGGACAACAAGTTTGACCACGCAATGGTGGCCTTCTTGGACTGTGTCCAGCAGTTCAAGGAGGAGGTGGAGAAAGGTGACACCGGCTTCTGTCTTCCATACAGGTGAGACACCAGTTTCTGTCTCCCATACAGGTGAGACACATGCTTTTGTCTCCAAGGCAGGTGACACAAAGCTAACAGCAATCACAGAGCCAGCAGCTAATAGTCGGACAGCTAACATAAAGCAACAAACAGCTAACCGACGGCTAACAGTGAAGTCTTACGTTTCTCGTGAGGATGTACTTTGAGAAGTGGAAATGTTAGGGCAAAGTTAACAGCTAACATAGAGCTAACTCAGAGCTAACAGTTAACACACAGCTAACAGACAGCTAACCCAGAGCTAACAGTTAACACATTGCTAACAGATAGCTTACTCAGAGCGGCTAACACAGAGCTAATAGGTGGCTAACACTTGGATCTGGTGTTTCTTGTCAGGATGGACGTGGAGAAGGGGAAGATCGAGGACACCGGCGGCAGTGGCGGATCGTACTCTATTAAAACCCAGTTCAACTCGGAGGAGCAGTGGACCAAGGCGCTGAAGTTCATGCTCACCAACTTGAAGTGGGGTCTGGCCTGGGTCACCTCACAGTTCTACAACAGATGAACCCAATGGGACGCTTTGTCACATGACCCTAGGAACGCAGGTCATGTCTTGTTCACAAGACTCTTGTTTTACTAATTTCTGTGACCTGCAGCGATTTACAGCACGCTAATGGTATGTATTTAATTTCCCCGTTAATGGACATCATAGTCAACTTGACATGACAAACTTCTGACACGTTTGAAATCACATCTAACCTTAGATTCACACCCAGTACTTATAAAGGACGAATGGGCGGGACTAACAGGATTTCCTCCAATCACAAACAAACTAGTGATGACACGCGGCCTGCATGAGTAGTCAATATATTAGAAGAATACAGATGCAATAACATGAGAATAAAATGAGGAATTATAATACTGTAGACTTTGTAATATGAGACAAGCTAGCTGCTAACACAAAGAAACACAAAGAGCTAACTGCTAAACAGCTGACAGACAGCTTACAACCAGTAACAGACAGATATAAGATGGCTAAATGCTAACACTTAGTTAAACAGTGAACAGCTAATAGACAGCGAACACCTAAGGAAGAGTACACGGCTAACAAACTACAAAGTGCCTGAACAAAAAGACAGTAAACTGTTAATAAACAGTTAATAAACAGTGAACAACAGATATAAGACCTCTACCAGACAGCTAATAAACAGTAACCGATATTAGGCAGTTAACCGATAGTCTTTTAGCTGCAGTGTCTCACCTCCTCTTCTTCCGTTAGTAAATGTTCTTAGTTACTTAATAGATTCATGGTTTGTCAAACAGATAAAGCCGTTTGTCTGGCTTGATGTCAAACCACGTATTAAACAGAATTTTATTTTCTGTAATTTCTGTTATGTTTCTGTCATATGTGTTTGAAACCTTGGAGGGGACACAAACTTTCCACATGCAAAGGTAATCATGCTAAAAGTCCCCCTGTGGTCCAAACAGGAAGTTCATCTACTGTTAAACTCGTGTGTTTGATTGTCTGTATATTAAATTATTTTATTGTTGTTATTTAATGGCCTCCTCTCTTCTCTATTTGTTTAGTGTAAAAGTCTCTGTGTGACTTTGTTGAGTTTTGTCCACATGAACACAAATGAATCGGCAGATTTGACCAACCATCGTAGTTTCCTGCGCGTTACACAAACACGAGTAGCTGTTACGCAACTTCCTGGAGGGACGTCCTCACCAGATGTATTCAAGTCTTAACTTAAAATAAATTTAATTTATTTAATATTTGGTATTTTATTAATATTACCAAGTATAATTAAACAATATTTGTAATAAAAATTATTTTAAATATTCTATGTTTCACGTGCTACTACATATATTAAGTTAAAAATAATTATATAATAATTTCTATTTTTTTGTATAATATATTTTTCATTAGAATCTATCGTAAAGATTAAATTAATTTTATTATACATGAATATTTTTTAATATTCATGAGTAATATTAAAATCCATTTACATTCACAACATATTCTATAAAATAAAATATATACGCTACTCAAAACAATAAAGACAAAACTTAAATCACACATCCCAGATCTAATATTGAATTTTTTTCCTTCGTGGTTTTTAAGTGTTTAAAATCACCGATTGTTTTAACTCTGAAAGATTCGAATTAATGATTAAGATATAAAATAAAAAACAGTCATGACTCCAGAGATTCCCCCTAATCTGTGCAAATTAAAATAAAAACACAACTGGAAAGTTTTGAGTTCTGTGTTGATGACAAACAACATTCTTTATCAGTGCAGCTCGCTGTCAGCCATCATTTCTACATATTTACACAAATAATTATTAGAGTCTGATGACGTCATCGTCTGTGCGGCGTTGTCAGTCTTTTCCTCTGTAGGTGATGTTGGTGAAGGTTGACGTGGCTCCTTTGTAGAGAGGGTTGTGTCCCTAAAAACACACAAAATGCACTTTTAAAAAATACCCTTTAAAAGTAACCTAAAGCTTTATTTTGTAGGCGTCAGCGGGTTTATGGGTTGCCACTCCTCTGGAGCGTGTTTGGCCTCCGTTCCTTCACTGTCTAAAATCCACTCATCCTCTGGTTGGGGGCGGGGCGCGTGTTAGCGGTAAGGGCTAATTAGCATAGGCTAATTTAAAGCCAGCACTTCCTGTGACTCCTTCTGTTGCGCTGCACAAACAGCGGGACACAAACCCGTAAACACGCCAGAAAATGAGAGTGAGGCGGCGGCGTGTGTGGGCCTCCACCGTCATCGTCTCACCGCGGAATAGAACCACCGGCTAACTCCACTCACCGTGTCCCACTTGGCACGAGCGCGCTCTTCCTCGAATTTGGCGAACTCTCGCCTGTCGTGGATCGTCACCAGCAGCTTCCAGATGAGCAGCGACGCCAGGCCCAGAAACAAGATGGCTCCGGCCACGGAGAGGAGCACCACCAACACGTCTGGACCCTTGGGGCAGTCTGAAGAACGGGAGGAGGAGATGAAGGAGCGAGTGCACACGGAGAAGATTAGTGCAGGTTGAACAAATGTGTCCAATCTATTAAAGATCTTTTATCTTTCACCATAGTGCAACAAAACGGTTCTCAGAAGACAGCAGAGCTTCACCAAACTCCCCACAGCAGCTAAAGAACTTCAGCACTTTGAGATTTGATCCAAATGTAAAGTCTTATAAATAATAAATGTATTATTATTATTTATTTATTATTAAAGAAGATAAGACGGATTATCTCCTGATAAATTAAGGAAAATGCCTTAAAAGTTGGAACAGAATTGTGGATCTGGCCCAATCTGGATCAAATCTAGTCAACCTGCTCCTGGACCGCAGCCCATCCCTCCACCCACTTCCCTAGAAACCAATTCTGTGGTTTTGCTCATTATTTTGCTAAGTGAGGAAAAAATCTCAACGCCCTGGTCCACCTCTTCATCCTGATCAGCACCAAAGTGGAACGGAGTTCTTTCCTAACCTTCCTGGAATCGCCGCTTTCCCAACTCAGGCCTCATCCTTCCAACAAGTTTCCTTAAAACGGATTGAGTGCTTTCTACATGAAGACTAAAAAATAAAATACATGAAAATACAATAACGAAGGTACGTTCAGAGAAAAACCACCATTGTGGATATATTATTTATCTCTAATAATTACCGAACTAATACCAGACGTGATTCCAGATTCTATAAGGAGGTTATAAAGGTCAAGGAGTCACATGATGCGGGTCAAACTATCATTGGACTGTTGCATTTAGGTCACATGACACACCATGGAACTACCATGGCGAAGGTTTGAGCCCGGAAAGATAATAAGGTTTAATTAATTTTCATTACTTAAATTTTCATAACCGTTAATATCGTCGCTTAACTTTTCTGGGAACAGTTTCCTCCAGTCTCACCATCTGGTCCACATGTGTGTACTTTATCTGCAGGGGTGGATCTTTATGTCGTGGATTCTCTGAGGGACTGGTCTGATTCCTGAACCGGACCCAGACGATGTCATGGTTGATGCTACGAGATTATTTACCGATCATCATTATTACTGGAATATTAAACTTTCTCCTCTTTCACTTCTTTACAACCTTCTCCTCATCCTGCTTCCCTTTTGAGAATCTGCCCACTCAGCACGTTCCCACAGGAGCAGGGCATCAGTTTACGACCCAGTAAGACGGCGGGGAGCCCGTCTAAATCAAACGCACACCTTCATTAGAGGCAGAGCCCGAGGACAGAGTTTCTCTGCGGGCATCGCTGGTCATTGAAGTAGTTTTACACTCTACTTTAACGAGGAGATCAAGGGCGTGCAGCGGGGATGTGACAGCGTGGACGTGGATGAAGGAAGAAAAACACGGAGATGTTACCCCACCTCAGAATTCAAACAAAAAAGCAAAACAAACAATTTCCACAAAGAGTTTCCTCTTGTTGTCAACATCCCTGAGGAAAATCCACACTCTCCATCCAGCAGCAGAAACTAAAGCCTCTTTTGGAACTTGCTATTTGAGTCGGGGCTACGGTGTCTTTTCTGCGCTCTGAGGCGGAGCTACGGTGACTACCGCGCTTTTAGGCGGGGCAACAGCGTCCTTACTGTGCTTGGAGGCGGAGCTACGGCACCTGAGGGGCGGCCCTTTCCATTATAATCATGTGACAGAGTTTAAGTGTTCCAGTGTTACTCCATCGCACCTTTTGTGGTTGTGGCTGACTAGTCAACAATGAATAATATTCTTGTTGAGAATATATTTTCTTACTGTTTGAACTTCGTTTAGCTGAATAAAGTTACTTACTTCTACTAATGTATTTTTACACGGGTCATAATGGTGGTACCTGAAGAGCCTGATATATTCTGAGGTGGTACGCGGTGTAGAAAAGTTTGAGAACCACTGATTTAGTAATGATGGCAGCTAGTAACAGTTAGCAACAAGTAGTAGTTAGCAGGGATTTTGCTAATACTAGCAGCTATGTAGCTAATAGGAGTTGTCAGCTAGCAGCAGTTAGCAACTATTAGCTGTTAGCAGCTAGGAACGAGCTGAAAGGCATGAATAGGCTCTGAAGAGCACTACAGTCCTCGGTGGGCTGAGTGTGACCTTTGACCTTACATACATGTATTGATCTGTTTATTGACAAACATCTTACCCGGCTCTCTGACCACGAACAGGATGGACTTCCCGCTGGCGTCTTCATAGTACTGGAACCGCTCTACGCAGTCGTCCTCGTCTTTGTACGAGCAGTTGACGGCGTTGGTGTCATGGAGGACTGCGAGGAGAGGAGATCACTAGGTCAGACCTCAGAACATGAAGGGGCGTGTCCAACTTACTTTTCCCAGCGTTCCTTGCTGCTGCTCACCTAACTCGTCGACCAGCAGGATCTCGTCTTTACAGATTCTGGAGCAGCTGCTGTCCTCAAACAGGTTCCCTCTCTTGAAGTGTTTACACTCCACACACTCCCTGAAAGACCACCAGAACCCGTCAGACCCGTCTTAGAACAGGAGAACCTCTCATACCCACCTCAGACCACAAAGACCTGCCAGGTCCATATAGGATGTCAGTCCTGAACCACAATGGTACTATCAAATCCAACTCAGAGGTCAGTCCAGGACAACATCAGACTCGCCTCAGACCACAAGAACCCACCAAACCCGCCTCAGAACCACAAACACCTGTAAGATCCATCTCAGAGGTCAGTCAATCCTGGTTCACAACGGGACCACTCACTTCTTCATGGTGCAGGCGTCCGGACAGGTGGGACACTTGTCACACGTGACCCCGTAGGCTCCGGGCTGGGTGCACTCACAGGCGCCGCACACACACTGGCCCCGCCCACTGCACAGCAGGCCCACGTTGGACATACAGGTGTCGGTGCGTCTAGAGCAGTTACAGTTCTCGCCCTGCCAGTCGGGACCGCACTGACAGAACCCGCAGTTACATACGCCGTGACCTGTGAGAGAAGAGACGGGGAGAAAACAACCATTCAACTCAGACTACTCCGCCATAACATTATAACCACTAACAGGTGAGGTGAATAACATTGATTTCTGGTTACCGTGGTAACCTGTCAGTGGGTGGGATTATATTAGGCAGCAGGTGAATGTTTTGTTCTGAAGAAGGATAAATTAAGCGTGAGAGTCCGAGAGACTTTGACAAGGACCAGATTGTGATGGCTAGAGGACTGGGTCAGAGCGTATCCAGAACTGCAGGTCTAGTTGACTGTTCCTGGTCTGCACTGGTTAGAACTTAGCAAAGTGGTCTGAAAAAGAACAATCAGTGTCATAGGCATCAAAGGTTCGGAGTAGGGGGGTAAAGGGGAGTAAAGGCGAGTGTGTTGCCTGATCCCACAGAACCACTACTACAGGACTCAAAACAGAACCCTGTGGAACACCGCAATGGATCTGATAGAAAGGTGTTGGAGCTCACAGCGCCATCACAGCGTGCTGCGTAGCCTCGGACCGGTCAAAGTGACCTCTGACCCCTGTCTAATGCTGATAGCTGTAGACAGAAGGTGGTCTGGTCTGGATGCACCTGCTTGAGGCGTCTCTCAGGGAGTGACGAAGAGCTGCACCTGCAAATCTCTGACCATCAGAGGTCAGTAGGTTGCTGGGAGTGTCAGCTCCATTACAGATCTTTTAGAAAAGGAAGGCGTGCTACGGAAAAACGCTACAAACTATTCTACATGTTTTCAGTGACACATGGGGACTTAATGGGATTCTGGGAACTTTCTGTGACTGTCTGCTCGGTCAGGTGAGCTGGTAACGACTCGCCACAGCTCGTTTGGTGGTTAAGAGTCATACTCCTCTGTACATCCCCGTCGCCCATGACGCGATTTAACGTTGAATGATTGGATGACATTTATGTGCACGAAGCAGAATTGGGAAGTTTGTGTGAGCGCTGTCTCATCGTGGCGTCTGGCTGCTTCTTATTTCTGGCTGCATGATTCAGTGTGAGCCAATCAGAGGAAAGGTTCCTGACAAACAACCAACACCACAGAAAGTTTCAGCATGCAGCATGGCATGGTTAGAGACGACCACTTGACTCCATGTTGTTAGATCCAACAGCAGCAGAGGATTGCTCCGGTTCTGACCAAACATGGGTTTATTTTTAGAACCATCACGCCGCACTCGCCAACGAGTCAGCTCAAAAGTATTTCATGTTAATCTATGGACGCTGGGGAATACAGATGGCGGTTCTCCGAGGGGGCATTGAAGGAGGGGGGATTTGGAGAGGGGGGGTGTTAAGGTGTAGGAGCTCAGAGAAGGAGGACAGCGCACAATAATAATTAAGATGAAATCTCACTTCGTGTCTTCATCTGATTTACGGATAGAAATGAGGAAGAATACATATTTTTAAAAACTATATCGCTGTCATGACGTCCTTAAAGGAACAGTCACATCAAAATTATTCACCGCTAACTCTGATTCAAAGATGCAGGAGGTCAGTGTCCCAAAAACACAATCATCCTTTTAAAGCATCTTGTTGTACTTGTTGCTCATTTCTACTCCTGCTAACTGCTACTAGTAAACAATAGCCAACTACCTGCTTCTTTTTGACAATTGCTACTGCTGCTGTTAATAGCTGCTGCCAGCTATTAATTCCTACGTACTGCTAACTTCTATATGCTGCTAGGTGCTGCATGATACTAATGGCGACACGCGGTTAACTCCTAGTTGCTGCTGACCGCTACTGCTGCTAAGTGCTACCTTTTGACAGTTGATGCTAACCCCTACTTGTTGTTGATTGCAACTAGCTACTACCTGCCAATCATGTTGCAGTGCTCTTCCTGTTGCTATCAGACATCGTGGTGGTGTATGATGTCACGGCTCCACAGCTAATCCTCACTGAACTCTTACAAACATCATGATGTTTGTAAGAGTTGACCTCGTAAGATTTGACATGATGACCTCTCTCTATCTTCGATAAGATAAAATCCAACTCTCAGAAACATGGCTTTTACTGTGATCGTGTTAGGCTCCGCCCCACTCCACCATTTGTTTACAGAGAATGGAGCGGGAGGCCCCGGTGTTCTTGTAGTCTGGGTAATTCTTCCCAGATGAGGTGCAGCAGGAAAGAAGAGGATGACAGTGAAGTTCTCTGGAGCCCCACCACAAACTGTCCTCTCACGGTTCTGACCTCAACAGACGTTTGATCCGACCCATGATGAGTGACAGCCTCGCTTGTGATGATATGATGACATGAGTTCACGCAGGAAGTGATCGAACCAATGACCAACATAAACTTGTTTGTCACTGTTTAAAGGACACATCATAGGGGCTCTATGAACCTTTACTGTTTCACTGTGTGAACCTGGACTGTTTCACTGTGTGAACCTGGACTGTTTCACTGTATAAACCTGGACGGTTTCAATGTGTGAACCTGGACTGTTTCATTGTATGAACCTGTTTTGTTTAACTTTGTGAAGTTGAACTGTTTCATTGTATGAACCTGTTTTGTTTCACTGTGTGAACTTGAACTGTTTCACTGTGTGAACCTGGACTTGCGTCTTACCGGAGCACAGCTCTCCTTTGTAGCGCAGACAGTTGAAGTCGTCACACTCACACAGTTTCCCCCACACCTTTCCGAAGTCACTGCTGTGACAGACACACTGTCCACAGACGCAGTCTCCGCGCCCGCTGCACACGGCGGCCTGTGGTCCTCCCGAACCCACCTCCCCACTGCAGCGGTCCTGCACCGTGGGGTTGTAGTCGCCCTCTGCACACTCGCAGTGCGGCCCGAGGCGACCGGGGTGGCACAGGCAGATGCCACACTCGTAGGTGCCGTTGCCATGGTTACACTTAGGGCTGTTTGGCTGAGCTTTGGCCTGACACTTGCAGTCGCACTCGAATGTGACGGTGACAGAGAGCGAGTCCTTGAAGCCCACGGGTTTAATGATGAAGGTTTTCTTCTTCTGCTTGGGGCAGCCGCGAGCTCTGGCCTCCACGCTGAACGACACCTAGACAGGAAGTCACATGTTGATTACCAGTTAATGGTTAAATAGTGTTTAATGGCTGCTTTTGGACTTCAGCTTCCCGGCGTAGATATTCATACATCATCCAGCTGCGGTCCAGAAGCAGGCGATTACATCATCGGGAGAGACGTCCATATATGGATAAATACAAGCCAAGGCAGAGAAGAGAAAGTTTGCTCACCCAAATTCTCACCTGGAGTGAGGAGAGATGCGGGAAAACGGCCAAAGCATCAGCGATGAAGAGAAAAAGGAGAAGAGGAAAAGAAAAACCCAGAAACAGATCATCTGCTCCAACAAGAAGTCCTAAATTTAGAGAGCAATAAGACGGGAAATGGAAAGAAGTTTGGAAATAGTTCATGGATGTGAAGAGATGTTAGCGATATTGGTCATAACACGAGGAAGGGCAGAGAGAGAGAGAGCATACAAGCAGAATGTGCTTCTGCTAACTACTGGCTGGTAACTGCTACTAAGTACCACTGACTACTATGTAGCACTACTGACTACTAGCTGCTACTAGTTTGTAAATGTTACTGACTGCCGCTAGCTGCTACTAACTATCTGCATTTTACTGGTTCTACTTGCTATTAAATGACGCTAACTGCTAGTAGCTGTTATTGACTACTTCTACCTACTAATATATGCTAAATGCTATAGTTGCTAGTAACTACTTCTACTTACTAATTTATAAATGCTACTGACCGAGAATAGTTCTTCTAACTTATATTAACTGATACTGAATGCTAAAGTGTGCTACTAAATCTTACTAACTGTTATTAACATCTCCTACTGGCTACTATGTGCTGCTGCCTGCTAATTAGGTACTGCTGGCTGATTAACTACCATTAGCCACTAAATCCTACTCACTGCTATCGACAGCTACACGCTACTATTATCTACTGTTACCTACCAACTGCTATTGATTGCTACTAGTTGCTATTAATTACCTATAGCTACTAATTGCTACTGACGCTTAGCTGCTACTTACTAACTGCCATTTGCAGCTACTAGCTTTTACCAACTAACAGTTTCTATCTGTTGCTAACTGCTATTAATGGCTATGAACTGCTCCTTGCCACTTGTTGCTACTAACTGCTACTTGTTAACTGACATCAGTTAACGATAGCTCACAATATTTAAACAAGAGATGTGCTTTGCTGATATTAGCTAACGTTAGCTCAGAGACTTCAACAAACAACATAAGCTGACATGAGCTAAAACTATACAGAGTTGTTGTGCCACGGTCAGCATTTGGACATCGAACAGGAAGTTTCCAGCATGCAGCATTCAGAAATGTATAAAGTTAGTAATACAAAGGTTAACATAAACATTACTAGCCAGCCAACTTAAGCTATGATAGCTGAAATTAGCTAACGTTAGCTGATATTGTTCAACTATATCAACGGTAGCTTCTACTAGCCATTTTTTTCTTTTGTAAAATGAAACAGATTCAGGTTTCTTATAAACCATGGGTCACGTGTCTACAAGGACGGACCGTGTCTCCGATCTTCAGGCCGGAGCAGGATTTCAGGCCTGGTATTAGCTCTCCATTTAGGCAGGTGGCGTTGAAGGAAAGGGACAGCTCCTCTGGGACACCTTGGAGCTCCAGCTCCACCTTGGACCGGATCTTCTGGAGACAGGAATGAAGGAGACCAGCAGGATTTATCAACATTTAGTAGCCAAGACAAACTCAGTTGAATACAGTTTGACTCAAATCTGGTGCACATAATAATTTGACTGTACGTTAGCATTGTGGCTAAGTCAATAAGTATATCGAAACCCTGTCTATGTCAAGAAAAATTGTTAAAGCGTTAGCAGAAGATATAAAGTTAATAGCATGCTTTATAGCTTTATAGCTTTATAACTAATGGTACATTAGTTATAAAGCTAGCAGTAGCTCGTAGCTATTGTTGTTAATGGTATTTAAATCCCGCAATAATAGCCAAAATTTGCTAATAAAATCTATCATAGCTAAAGCCAGCTAATGTCTAGTTTTATTGTCAAAAGTTAGCCATTTTAGCTCGTCTATCATAGCTATTGTTAGCTCATTTTGGCTATCAGAGACCAGGGTGAGCTAATTAACGTTATCACAACAAAAGTAAGCTAAATTCAGGAAACATAGCTAAGCTTACCTGAGGTCAAGTACCTCAATTAAATTTAGCTAGTATCAGCTATAAAAGCTAAATCTAGCTAATTTCGACAATTGTGGCTAAGGAATCCAATGTCAGCTATGGTAGCTTGCGGTTAGCTTGTGTCAGCTAGTAGCTCACAGTCAAAGCTACAATCTTGCTTTCAGAAAAAATCCTGGAACATTCTAGAGTGACATGGCCTGACTCCCAGACAAAATCTTTGGTGGAACGTGAAGAAGAAGCTTACATGAGGTTAACCCCGGTATATTCCAGAACTAAATGGATCTCCGCACTTCAGAGGTAGATCAGAGCAGTAAAAGCTTCTAGACAGTCCGGGAGATGTTGGAATCATTCAGAGACTGCAGTCATAAACATTCAGCAAAAAATTCGACTTCACACTTCGGCCCCCGTGGATTTCCTGCTGGATCAGCAGTGTCTGTGACTCAGACCCCATGTGTGTGTGTGTGAGTGTGTGTGCGACACTCACGGCGTAAGCCTTCAGAATGAGCTGAATGACGTTCCCCGAGTCGTTGGACAGCTTTCCCACCGTGGTGCCTGGAATAAGCTCACTGTAGTTCTACAAGACAGATCACGAATAATCAATCATTTATAACTAATTATCAATATGCATTAATAATACAAAATCAATAATGCCTCAATAGGTACCCATAAGGGACAGAACGATACTTCTGACAACAATTTTAAAGGTAGATGCAATGAAAAATAACTACTGCTAACATGCTAGCTAACCGTAAACAAAAACCAGTCGCAAACTGGGTTTCTTCACAGCAAACTAGTGCGGAAGCGTTCTGAAGCGACACCATACAGCTCATAAGGTAATATCCACGTCCCCAAAGGATCTCGTTTCAAGAAGCTATTTAATCTGAAATGCTTCCTGTGGGCTTAAAGCTACATGTGTTAGCATGGGAGATAGTTCGGCTGAAGTTGTACAAAACCAGCGGCACTGAGACATCAAAAGCAAAACAATTTATTTTTGCTGCTTTACTAAGTAACAGTTGAAGGATGTTGGTGAAGGTTTGTGATCTGATGCCCTCCAGCTACCTAGTAGGGTGATACAGTTGTGTCCTTCATGTCCATGAACAGCTATGATACGCTCTGCCTCCACTTAACCAGAGTCCTACTGAGGTCCAGATGTATGTCTTAACACTGAAAGCATCACATGGATTTCTCAACCATCCACCCACTTCTTTTCAACTTCAGGCTATTGTAAAATTCCGGCCGGATGAGATATGTAATCCCTGCAACGAGTTCTTTGTCAACACTGGGGTTAGCTCCGAGTCGAGATCCCTCCGCATCTCCTCACCCCGTTTCTAAGGCTGAGCCCAGTCCCCCTTAGAAGGAAGTGGTATCTCAATCCTTCGGTACCTACCCAGAGCTCACGATCTATTTTCCCATCACATGAGAACAAGAAACTCTTTCACGTCTGACCCAAGAGGGAGGAGCTGTCCACAGAACCATGGGCTCAGATTTTTAGCTCGCTGACTCCCGCCAGACACTTGACTCATAGCTGAAGATGGCAGAACCACATCATCTGCATAGAGAGTAATTCCGAACTCTAAAACACAGTTTTGCGCCCTGACAGGATGTTAAGGATGACCAAACTCTGACCTGGTACATCTGAACCACTGGGTTGGTGACGGCGAAGATGAGATTGATGTTGTTCTCCGACATCTTCTCCGTGATCAGAGCCAGAGACGGGTAATCCTGAGGAGAGATGATAACGTTCACGACAAAGCGGAATATTTGAACTTCCTGTTCCTCCTGTTGTCCGCACCAACCATGATTGTAGACATGCTGTACATGTTATTAGAGTTCAGGTGGCACCGCCCATCGTTGGGCTGCACGATTCCCGCCAGACGACCATCGAGAGCCATGTGAGTCTTGGCGTCTGAGGTGAAGATCAGGAGGTGGGACGCTCCAGGTCGCCAGCCGATTTGCTCCTAGACCCCAAAAATAGTGACAAGAAGGATGTTTGTGATTAACCCGTCCCGTTCTAAGAACTCCTGACCCATTACAGTTCACAAGTTCACGCTCCACCTTGCACACAGCGGCCTGGATGATGGCGTCAAAGCCTCCCTCTGGTGCGTCTCTGTTCCTGGAAACCATCTGCTTCTTGACCTCCTCCGTGAAGCGGCCCACCTCCTCCGTCAGAGAGAGAACGTGTTTGTAGCCGAACTGAGGCAGGCAGGTGTTGTTGATGCTGTCAATCAATAAGTGATCACATGATCAGGATCGCAAGATTACACAAAACAGCGTTTTTAAAACAACTTTACTTGTTTTTTCATTGAGTCTCCTTCCCGGCCTGGGTGCCTGCAGGGACATGGCTCCATGTTGCTGGTTCTTGATGGACCTCCAGAATCTCACCGATGACTATCACTGTTCCGAAGAGTTTGCATTCAAAGTGATTCATATTATACCGAATATTCCATCTGGGGTCGCTACCGAGAGGTCATGGCGGCACAAGGCCCCTCCACCATGCATTGAAGACTCCTCCGCATTGAGGAGGAGTCCCAAATCTGATTGGACCCACCCTGCTGGTTTGTAGCTGTTTAGATTCCGTCAGTATAAGAACTTCAACCTGGAACTTGGAACTTTTGTCGTAGGGAAAACTGGCTGTTCCTGAAACATATATTTCTATATTTCTATATTTATATCTAATATTGGACTTTAATTCTGCCCCTGGATCCAACGCACTGCACAAGTTTGGGGAAACATGCTGAGGGCAATTCTGCATTTGGAAGTCCTGGTTTTTGTTCCCTTATATACTTTTGATGTGGTAACCTGTTCCCCACATTGGTTATTTCAAGCTGTGCTTCACCTGAATTACATACCCAAAATAAACTCAAACAGGTCCATAACTATCAGGAGTATTTACATCACCTTGGTGTCTATCGACAGGTGAGACCATAAATAATGTATTTACAGTCTCAGTAACTTTGTACCTGTTACCTGTTGGTGTAACTAATCCTAATTTTTTTTAGAAAGAAACATCTATAACATCATTATTTTACAGTTCCACCATGAAACAAAACAATCAACTCATTTGCTGAGAAACTCTACACAGTTTCTCTGGGATCGGACCAGGAGGACTCTCCATTTGGTAGAGCAGCTGTACCAAAACAGGATTTTGACCCTAGAGAGGGTTAAAAGGCTTTAAACTTTAAATATTCTCTCTCACACTTTCTCTCTCTCTCTCATCTCCACTTCCACTGCTGCACCGCCTCAACCCTGGATAACCTGACAGTCTGGTCAGAGGTTCTCCTTCATGAACTCCTCCCCATACCCAGCTCCATCCATCATCTCCTCCACCAGTCTCTAGGCTGCAGATGAATTCTCCTTCACACTGGAAGCCATTAAATCCCCAGAACTGCTGAACTTGGTGATCTACTTCCTGCTTGGGTTGAAGTGGGAAAAACCAGCCCTTCTGTTTACAATAAAATGTAATCTTCATTCTTATTTGTTTTTCTTATTAGTCACTCCTGAGTTCTTGTCGGCCCTCCAGAGCTCAGTTTCTTCTATTTCCCTGTTCTTGTGAGCTCATGAGCTAAAACTTCATTAAAACCTCTAAAACCGGTTTCCTCAAAGAAAAACAGGCTTTGACCGAAGAGAGGAGATATTATATTTAGAGAGATTATATTTTTATTTGTGTTTTTAGCGTTGATATAACTCAGGAGTAACAGAAAGTAATCAAGTTACTTTAATCTTCTGATGTTTTGATTGGAGTACATTGGAATTTTTATTCTTTTTATTTCTGCTATGAAAAAAGTCAAAGAACTTTTTTTATAATTATCTCATTGTGGGATACTTCAATGATGATATTTTGTTCACTATGAGACAAAAAGGAAACTTTCACCACCCTCAAGGACATAAATGTCCCCGTTCTGAAACTGTCAAAAATATTGTATATTAATATCATTTGAAACTTTTACTGGCTTTATGATTCTTAACTAACATCAGCCCTGATCATAATGAAATATTAATTTTGTTTTCAGGATACTGCTAGTTTCTCGTTCTGCCAGAAAATAGGAAAAGACAACATGAGATTTAAAAATGTAATAACAACCATTCTGAGACTGAAAGCCTGACAAAAGTGGAATACATGTTTTTTTTCCCTCTGACACCAGTGTGATAAAAA
This sequence comes from Lophius piscatorius, assembly GCA_009660295.1. Lineage (NCBI taxonomy): Eukaryota > Metazoa > Chordata > Actinopteri > Lophiiformes > Lophiidae > Lophius > Lophius piscatorius. The sequence goes on along the minus strand of VRLP01001285.1, from coordinate 82,123 downwards.
ATATCACATTTTATAGGGAATTATTTTGTTTACACAGTGAATAATTCATATATTACCGGATCACACATTCCTCAAACTTTAAGAACTTTGACGCCAATGACATCACGATTATTGACGGAATCAGAAGTGAAGTTATGTATAATGAGTAAATATTCTCTATCGGGACCTCTCTGGAACGGTCGACTCATTTTATGGTCTGTATTGTTGACGTTATGTAGCTGATGTCATGGTTCTGAGGAGGCTCAAACACATGGTTGCGGGCCCACAGTGGTCGTTAGGGGCTTTACGGCGGCTGCTCGGTCAGCTGCTCCGAATCAGGTAATCTACGGTCCCGCCCGACTCTGTCTACGAGGTTGATGTCAGGTCTCCGGGGGTCATTCAGAACCCGCACAGATCCAGGCTGCAGGAATGTTTGGGTAGAAGATAAGGTCTCCGACGCTGAGGACCAACGCTGCGTTCATTGGCCGTACGGGATACAAGTCTTTTTAAGATCTGTTGGACGGACTGGATGAATATATTCATTACACATAATTAAAAGCGGTGTAGAACATTCCAAATATCGAGGGTCCTCCTGGGATGAATTCAGTCTCTGGTTCTAATCATGAGAGGGATTAGGAACCGAAATGCCAAGTATTGGTTAAGGATAATGAGAAATGGACTTTCAGTTTTACTAAAGGCATCTTCTTCGAGGACATGCTGACTGATATATTCCAGATTGAATTAAATTCAATCACATTGACGGTCTCCCCTGAAACATATAAGTAGGGTGAGGAACGGAAACTTGCTTCAAAATAAGTACTGGGTCAAAATGCCAAGTACCGTACATGTACCAAAAATCGACATTTGGTTCTGCAACAATGTCCGTTATTCTAAACCTGGACCTTTTTTCACGTCACGAAGTGTGAGTTAGCCTGCAGCGCTAACGCCAGACCAATGTGGACAAGAGGATACACCTCTGCCAAGTGAACATACAAAATCCGGTTCTGCCTCTGATTGGCTCGATGCGATGATGTCATTTCTCCCGTTCCTTCCTGAAAGAACTTTAAGTACGTGAGAAACCATCTGAAGGTGCAACCTCAAAAGTCTTGCATACCCACTTATATTGAGGCATGCGCTGCCATTTAGTTTCAATTTCCCTATAGTTTTGGTTTCTTTTAGAGAAAGAAAGTTTAGTTTCTCTTTCGCTTTTTTCACTTTAGTTTAGGTTTCTATATAGCTTCGGTATCTTTAAACATTCAGTTTCTCTGTAGTTTCTCTACAGCTTCGGTTTTTATATAATTTTTGATTCTTTTCAATAAAGAAAGTTTAGTTTCTCTATAGTGTTGGTTTCTCTTTAGTTTAGGTTTCTATATAGCTTCAGTATCTTTATACATTCAGTTTCTCTGTAGTTTCTCTATAGCTTCAGTTTTTCTATTGTTTTAGTATATTTTAGGGAAAAAAAGTTTTGTTTCTCTTTAGTTTAGTTAAGTTTCCCTATAGCTTCAGCTTCTCCATAATATTAAATTCTCTATAGCTTCAGTTTCTCTTTAGTTTAATTTTCTCTACAGCAACAGTATCTCTATACTTTCAGTTTATCCGAAGTTTCTCTACAGCTACAGTATCTCTATACTTTCAGTTTATCTGTAGTTTCTCTACAGCTACAGTATCTCTATACTTTCAGTTTATCCGTAGTTTCTCTACAGCTTGACTTTATGATGTTAGTTTCTCTTTAGTTTCATTAGAAGATTAAATGCTTGATGGTTTTATTCCCTCCAGTCGTCTGAATGTTGTTTTTGTCGGGGTAAAAAGTCCTGAACGAGACTCCATAGGAACCTTTCATGTCATCAGTTTTTCATCTCAGTTTGGGATCTCCTCGTGTTCTATGACAAATGACATTAAATTTTCATACGCCCTTTTAAATGAACCGCAACCTTTTTCAAATGTCCATGAAACAATCAAACATATGACACTCTTTTACTCTGAAACTGCGGACATGTTCGGTGGATGAAGAAACTCCTCCTGACTTTCCATCATGAGGGTGAGCAGATAATGGTGTTTTTGGTGAACTGTACCTTTAAGAGATGCAGGTGGGTGCATGAGTATGGGGTCTCACCTGTAGCAGGGGTTCTTCACCGCCTCTTTGGGCGTGATGTACATGTAGGGCGACAGCGGCTTGTCTACAAACGCCCCAAAGCCCATGCGGAGGTTGCTGGTGGTCCGGTTCATGGCCTCGGCTAAACCCCTACCGAGGGTCCTGAGGCGGAACAGGTCGTCGTTCATGGAGAAGGACAGATCCATGAGGTAGTAGAGATCCACGGGGTAGTCCTCCACCTGACGCACCTTCACCGTGAAGCGCTTAGCGTCATCTGTGGAATCCAGTGAGAGAGTTTTTCTGTCGGTAACGGGTTTAAGTCCCCCCACCTAGAGTACAGGTGGTGACCCCTACCTGGTCTCAGTGTGATGTGGAGTTTCTGGGGCTTGATCTGGGTTACATCCTGTGTGGCCCCCCCCGCCTTGTTGCTCAGGGGCCGGTCCTCGATCACCTGTAGTTTGCTGTTTGGAGACTCCAGAACGGTGCAGCCCGCCAGCAGCAGGCTAGTCTTCAGGTCACAGCGGGAGGAAGAGGCCACGCCTCCACCGAAGTCCTGGCAGGTGGGGGAGGTTCACATGGAAACAGTTTGATCTCACGAAGATTTGGATCTTGTGACTTACAGATGAACAACGAGAGGAGAAAAACTCGCTTTGGGTTTGTTGTGACCTCGTTAACAGAGGAGGCGGAGCTTCAAACGATTCCTGCAACATTTTAACGACATTTCTAAGATGCTTTTAATTTAAAAAGATTAATTAATTAAACCTGTCAGCGTATCCATAAAAATATGACATCCACTCACTGGAGCCCACAGCTAACACACAAGACAGACAGCTAACAGTTGAAGTCAGCTAGCATGATACTTACTGCTCACATGTAGCCAACAGCTAGCACACGATGACAGAAAGCTAACAGCTAAAATCGGTTGACAAACAGTTAACATAAGTAACAGTCTAAGCTAACATCAGCTAACACACATTAAAATACATTTAACGACTGCAATCATCTAACGAACAGTAACAGGTGGTTAATGGCTAACATTAGTTAACAGACAGTAACAGACAGTTAACAATTAAAGTCTGATAACATACTTCTAACAGCTAAACTGAAATAGCTGGCTAACATAAGCTAAAAGCTAAAATCCGCGTACATACTGCTCAGAGCTAACGAAATGACAGACAGACAGCACAGACAGACAGCAAACAATTTAAGTCAGCTATTATACTGCCAACAGATAAGATGTAGCCAACGGCTAATATATAATAGCTGGTTTCTAATGACTACAGATAACTTCCAATCAGCAAACATACTTCTAACTGCCAACAAACAATAACAGACAGCAAACAGATAACACACTTAGTAAGACAGCTACTCCAGCTTCTGGACTGTTTCACTGTGTGAACCTGGACTGTTTGAGTATATGAACCTGGACTTATTCATTGTGTTAACCTGGACTGTTTCATTCTGGGAACCTGAACAGCTCACAATATGAACTAGGATTATTTCACTGTGTGAACCTGGACACTCTCCGGTTATGCCCCCTGCTCCAACTCTAGTCTATTCCTGAGCTCCTGGACGTGGTCTACGGGGGACCCACCTCCTGGAGGCACCAGGCGCAGCCGGGATGGACGGACAGACACTGCTTACAGGTGCTGGCTCCTCTGGAGGTGCAGGCGTTAGAACCTAGAACCAGAGGAACCAGAACCCCCTGGTCAGGACTGTCATCACGTTTATTATCAACATAGACAATAATTGAAACAATGAGAAAAAAGTTTGGATGACGTCATCATATTTAGCAGATATCAAATAAAAAGATAAATAAAAGTTTTTTAAAAGAAGTTTCTGAGAAGATAAAATTACATTATTTAAATCTTTTGATTCTAGGCACGTGCTCCTCCTGTCAGTAACTGCTATCAATGATTCATTAAAGGAGATAAAAATGCGCAGATTCTGACGCTCAAACTGCTTCAGTTAGTCCTGAGGGACCTGAACTCACCACAGACCGCAGAGATCCCACTGAAGAACAGGACCCAGAGGGTCCTGAGCGCCGGTCGAGAACCCATCCTGCAGGAGGAGCAGACACATCTGGGGTCTACTCCAAGTAGTCTCCAGACCCCCTCCCTCCACTTCACCTCCCTCCCTCCTCCTCCTCCTCCTGGACCTCATTATCATATCGATGACGGTGGGCGGGGCCTCCGATGAATAGAGGTAAATAAGGTATTTAGAGATACTATGATCAAATTTAACAAAAGCGCTTCGATTCATTAAAGCTGTAATTGATATATGAGAACAAAGAATTCAATTTTATATATTTCAAATATTAAGCCATTAGAACCAGTGGCAGTTATCCTCAGAGGAAAATACAGTAAATATTAAAGATAAGATTAAAATGAGGCATTGGAAGGAAATTCACAAGAACTTAAACGGACTGCGTCTCCATGGATTCTCACGGGTTAACATATTTTGTAGATTAGTGTCTTTATTTACCTTCATCAATTATAAATTATTATTATTACAAATTAATATTTGACAAAAATTCACCACATAAGAACTAGTACATAATATTGCATTTTTGTAATAAGTTGAATCGTGTTAATGATTCTTTTTGTAAAAAGTAATATGTGTATATTTTATTAAATATTTAGTTAATTTATACAACTCAGATTTAGTAAGAAAATTTTGATAATAAAGTTATTAGGTGAGATGGACGATCCACTGAATTAAAATATGTAGGTTTAAAATAATAATGAAAATAATCGAAACTTAATTTCATACTAAAAACTTACCCCTTAATATAGAAATATACATAAATATCACAAACCACAAGAGAAAAAAAATTTACTCTGAATTTTTTATTCAAACCAAATGAACCAAATGAAAAAATGAACATAAAAGTTGTTTTTAATTAATGTTTTCATATTTATTTATCTAATACAACAATAAATGGAATAAAATGTTAATACGTACAAAATATTGTTGAACATTTGCATAAAAACATATAAAATACATAATATTTAGTACCTGTTCCATCAGGTCAGTTTATGTGAGTTTATTCTGCCCCCTAGTGGACGTCAACTGTAACGACGACTCCCTGATGGTACATAGAAATACTTTATATATTATTTATTATATATGGGAGCAACTGACTCATCACAGAATAACAGAAAGTCCGTTAAACTTCTGGGACATCAGTCTGTCCGGTTAGGTAGATTCAAGCCACTGTGATTCAGATTCAGCTGCTTTGGTGAAAATGAAAGTGTCTACATGTGGACAAGAGAGGCAACAGCAAGACAACACCCAAAAAGGTTCTGGTTCTGAAGGTGGTGGCCACAGATATTTTCTCTCTCATCATCCATCCTGAGTGATTTTTCTCTAGTTTTGTGTTCTGCTAGTGTCCTTGTCTCTACTGGTACCATGATGATGTGGTACCTGCAGCCCATTCGGGTTCCACAGGTAGTCCAGCTCCTCCAGGATGGAACATTCATACTTCTCCAAGAACAGTCTTGAGAGACGCCATACCAGGAGACCAGCCTTTACTTGAGGAGAGCTGGATAGGACACTAGAAGGACAACAACCCAGCAGCGGGTCCGGTATCTGATCCTCAGTGTGAGGAGGAACCGGGGGAGCTCTGCCAGAGTCTGATAAAATAACCTCCAGCAGTTACTGGTGTGACGACTCTGACCAAACTTTCAGAATCTCCATGAGGGTGACATGAGGGCCCAACATCCTCTTGTGTGATGTGAGCTCAAAGACCAGCACCATGCTGCTGGATTGGTGTTCAGCAGAGAACACCAGAATGGGCAGGTTCTCCATTGGCGCCTCGTTCTCCTCACAGATGAGAGCAAGTTCAAACTGAGCTCATGTGACCGACGCAAACCGGTCTGGAGACGCCGTGGTGAATGTTATGCTGCTGCAGCATCATCCAGCACGACCGGTTTGTTGGTGGGTCAGTGATGGACTGTGGAGGCAGATCCTTGGAGGGTCTCACAGACCTCCAGTTGTCAATCAAAGGTACCCAGACTGCTGTTAGGTACCAGGATGAAATCCTCAAACCCACTATCAGACCTTAAACTGACTGGTCCTCACGTTCCACAGACACGAATCCACCTGAGAACCTCTGAGACGTTTTGTATTACATCATCAGACGTCACAAAGTAGAACCACAGATTGTACAGGAGCTCACTGACGCCCTGATTCTGTCCTGGGGGACCTTGAAGAAGATCCCCCAGGACACCATAGACCATCTCATCCGGAGCAGGTCCAGGTGTTACTGAGACACATCATGAGTTTTCCAGATGAAGTTCCCACCAGCTGGATCAGATCCTTTGATTTTAAATTTTCACTTTCATTCTTGGTTTAATTTAAAATCCAGTCCTCATTGGGTTCATGGTTCTGGCTCACACTGACTATTTTGTTTTCAATGAATCACAATAAAGTGTCTGAACTTCAGTTTCCTTATTTTGAGCATTTAAAACATACATTTGTATTTTAAGCAGAATATAACATTAAATGTATATAATAATATAACTGTTTCTGCGGTAACAACTGAGAGAATATAGTCTCACAGCTATATCTGATGGAAAAAGTGTAACTTTTTGATAGAAAATGGGATAAATTGGGATTCCTTTTAAACATTTAAAGACTGATATATCTGACTGAAATGTGTTTTCGAGTTTGTTTTCAGAAAAATGAATAAAAACTGTAAATAAACGTCATCATCATCATTTTCTTTGAGGAATTCCTGGACTTTATTTCTATCTCCATTCTCTCCGACTGTAGAATAAAAACGAAATAAAACATTATTTATGCAGACTGTTGTCCGGAAACAGTCACATCTCACGAATGTGTTCTTTACTGGGCTTTTTTTTATTAAATATTATTTTGTATTAAATATTCTCTCATTCTTAATCTTGTTTCATTAATCTTCACATGTATTTACCAATTTTACTAATGCTTGACGTTTTACTTAATTTTGCCTCTGAAATACTTTGTTTGAAAAGTGTTTTAAAGAATAATACAAGTTTATTATTATCAATACCCATAATGCATCCTGTCGACGGTCGCAGTGCTCTCCACGTCCAGCAGGTGTCGCGCTGCTCCAACATCTCCACCTCTAGAGGTTTAAAATGATGCAGGAGTGGGAAACCGAATCCTGTCAGATGATTACTTTTATATTTTCCCTCTTTGTAAGCAGGAATATGAAGCCGCGGGTCCGACTGCTGGCTCGCGCGCACACATTCTAGAAAAACCTCAGAGTTTCCATCCGGGATCTTTTCACTGCAGCAGCAGGAACCTGTAAACAATTCAGACAACAAAGACTCAAATCTGCGCCGTCAGCCGGTCAGTCAGAGAGCAGATTATCCTTTAAATGTGAAACTTTTAAAGGATTCAAATGTTAAAAGCTGCATTAAAAAAAGTTTAATAAAAAAAGTTGTTTTTCTTCATCTTTGCACTTTTTTTTCCTTCCTGTTGCTCAATTTTCCATCTTATCCTGCAGGCGGTTGCACAACATTTCTGCAGTCCGTTTGATTGACAGCACCCACTGCACATTCTCTGCGGTGAGAGTGGGTTGGTGGGAGGAGAGGAATTGTGTGCGTGCGCGCTCGTGCGTGTGTGTGTGAGAAGTTTAATTGCTCTTCTCAGGACAGGGGGCAACAAAAAGCGGCGCAGGGGTTGTGACAGCTCTGATTCACGTCTCTCAGAGGAGCGGGGGGCGGGGGTGGTAAGGGGGCGCTGTTGACTTAAGAGTTAATGAATGGGTGATTGAGGGCTGCAGGGGTTTTTAGGAGGAGGAGGAGGAGGCTGTGGAAACCTCTTTGCCAGGAAGGCAGTGGAGAACAAAGAGGGGAACAGAGCCCAGAGTGAGCGAGTGCGCGGAACCGGTGGGAGTCTGGATCAGGTTCTGGATCTGAAGGACAAAGCAGGGGGGGCCGTCCTTACGTGCTCCTCATGTTGGGGGAGGCGCAGAAGAAAGGACAAGTCTGAAGGTTGCAGTCACTCTCGTCTCTTCACTCCTGCGCTGAGGGACCATGCAGCGGCGCTGGACGCGTCCCCGGCTCGCCGCGCTCCTGCTGGGGCTCCTGATGGGGGTCCTGGTGCGGGGGTCAGACATCCAGCATCACCACTACGAGGACATGGTGCGCGCGCTGTTTGCGGTGCATAACCAGTGCCCCTACATCACGCGCATCTACAGCATCGGGCGCAGCGTGCAGGGCCGCCACCTCTACGTGCTGGAGTTCAGTGACAGCCCGGGCGTCCATGAAGCACGTGAGCAAATTTTCTAAAAAAACAACTTCAATTATTCGACCATATTTCACGCAGGTACTGTGTGTTGAACTTTGACCTTTCTGCAACCTAAACGACAACAGCAGTGACCCGTGCCCTTTCACCAGGATGTGCCGTAGCCTGACTAAAAATGTCACTTCCTGTCCAGGAGGAGGCGCAATTTTTCATTTAAATATAGTAATGGAGCAAAAATGGCTGAGACACATTAATTGCTTTTGGTTAAAGATGAATGATTGTATCTTTCTTCTTTGGTTTGTCACTATTGTTGCTGGGGGACAGCGGCGAAAGTTCTCGGTGATTCTAACGGTCGTACCAGTGGTCGCACAAGGTTCTCGCCTGTTGTCGTGTCGATACCTTGACCTTGGAGGTGCAAAGATAATTCTCCTTTTTTTTTTTAGGCGAGGGGTTGATTACATGTAATCATGAGTGTAAGTGGTAAAAAATTAATTCTACAGGCGATGTATTAGAGAAAGTTGAAGATTTTGGCATCGGCAATTATGTCGAGGTTGTTCCGGCCGAGGTCAGCGCATATTGAAATCAAGCTGGGGGACGGAAATGGCGGGAAAAGAATGATGCGGGTAAAATCAATGTAACGTTTTAATACTTCGACGTGACGCTCTCACACTTCTAGACCTCAGACATGGTGCCATTCTAGTTTTGTGGCGTAACTTCCGAATCAAACGCAAAGCAACAGATGAAGTCGTTCCTCTTCTTCTTTGGTGGGCCGCTGTCGTTCCTGCTGGGAATGGTGGATGTTCTCAGGTCTTCACTATCCATGCCTTAACACGAAGAAATCAAACTCGCAACTACAAATGAGATATTGGCAGAGAGGCGGCGGGAAAAGCGCTTGACTGGTGTCCATACTGTACAAAACCTTAATATAACGTTAAAAAGAAGAATGGGAAGAATCTTTGGCTAAAGCCGATATTGTCAAAGTTGTTTACCAAAATGAAAGCCAGTAATTGAGCAAATACCAAAAACTAATGTGAGGGTTCAGACTGGAAAACTGCGGCTGGAGACTGAAAAATAAGCTTCACTTCATGCCACAGCCTACCACAACAGGAAGTGACATCATACCTGTGATATTTTCTGGTCATAATAAAACTCTAAATGCCCTGATGCGAATGGCTAACCCAGACTTAGAAATGTTTCCAGGTCAAATCTGGTTAAACCGCTGAGTCGACAAAATGTTTTTCTGAATGTGGGAATGTTTTTACATTTGGCCAATTCCTCTAGAGGAAATAACAATTTCAATTTCAAAAAAACAAAAAAGAAGACTTTTATTTTAAAATGTTTCAGTTTTTATCAGTGTGAGGTAATAATGAAGAAGAAAAAGCAGAATGTGCGGGGCTCTCCACTGAAGTTCATTCAAAGGGAACACTCCTGACCCCTGACCCCTAAGCAACTTGGGAGTTTGTTTTCGGTTGCAAATTGAAGGTCGCGACTCCGTCAAGCAATTCTGGAAGGTTTTTGTATTTTCAGCAGACAGGAATGCATCTCTGCACACTTCCTGTAGGAGAATTGAAGGATGTAGGTCTTTTCTTGTACCGGGAGTCTGAAAAACAGGAAGTGTACACTTCACGGGATTGAGGTCAACCCTTCAGGAAGTTCATGTCGCTCTAGTGCTACTGAGAGTTAATACCTGCAGGGGCCTCCACTTAAAGAGCTTTCACTATGCTTTTATTTTGAAATCAGCTTCAATTAGCTGCAGAGTTTTGGGATTTCAATCAAGGTCATTATTGGAGGGATACAGATACATTCAGTTCACATGTGAGTTCATTTTCTATTAGATTTGACTTCTTTTCACAACTTTTAGTTTACATGTGAAATTGAAATTGGGGGAGCATGTGGAGAAGAAGCAAACTTCATGTGATCTCATGTGCATTAATGTGTTTAATGTGGACATTTAAATGTGAAAACAGCCAAAAGCCTGTGAAACTATTATTTCAGCTATCCACATCCTGTTTCTGCGCTCTGAGCCGTAACATAGAACACATAGTCGCTATGGCGTTCATGTTGTTTCCACCTTGTGTGTGACTTCCTGTCCCGATGACCTTCTTGACCCCTCCTCTTCCTGTCCAGTGGAGCCGGAGTTCAAGTACGTGGGAAACATGCACGGCAACGAGGTCCTCGGCCGCGAGCTGCTCATCAAGCTGTCCCAGTTCCTCTGTGAGGAGTATCGCGCCGGGAACCTGCGGATCATGACGCTGATCCACGACACACGGCTCCACATCCTGCCCTCCATGAATCCCGATGGATACGAGGTGGCGGCCAGACAGGTAACCCTCGGTTCTGCCGCCGGTCATTCTCTCACTGCTCTGGTGTACTGATGCTCACCCCACGGCAGATTTCTCATGGTGCTGTTAGTTTGAGGTCTGAGTGAGGTGGGGGGCCTGTGGACCTGCCGTCCCAGTCTACAGAGGACGCCCTGGTTACCATGGTGACATTTTCAATTTCCATTGTTTTACGGACACCAGGCTGAAAAGGCAACGAAAATTTTCCGTTTTATGTAAAACACAAAGTTTTCCTGTGAACGAATCCTATCTCGTGTTCTCCTTCTGATCTCCTCCTCTTCTCATGGATCTCGTTGTTGCCTTCTCTTCTCATGGATCTCGTGTTCTCCTTCTGATCTCCTCCTCTTCTCTTGGATCTCGTGTTCTCCTTCTGTCGCCTTCTCTTCTCTTGGATCTCGTGTTCTCCTTCTGATCTCCTCCTCTTCTCTTGGATCTCGTGTTCTCCTTCTGATCTCCTCCTCTTCTCTTGGATCTCGTGTTCTCCTTCTGTCGCCTTCTCTTCTCATGGATCTCCTGCTCTTGCTGTGATCTCCTTATATTTTTCTCTGTTCTAGTCTTCTCCTCCTGTTCACCTCCTGGCCTCCTAATCTTTCTCCTCTTGGCCCCCTCATATTCCCGTCCTGTCGGTGTATCTAACACGATGATGACGTTGTTAATTCCGTGATTCATCCAGTAAATCTCTTCCATCAGGACCAGACACCACGGTAAGTGAATCAAACTGTTTTGTCTCCACAGGGTCCAGAGTTCAACGGTTACTTGGTGGGTCGAGGGAACTCCAGGGAGATCGACCTGAACCGGAACTTTCCGGACCTGAATGCCCTCATGTACTACTACGAGAAGACCAGCGGAAGCAACCACCACCTGCCGCTGCCGGACAACTGGGAACAACAGGTCAGTGATTCAGGAAGGAAGGTTTGAAGCGAGGAGGCGAGGGGAGGAGACAGGAGACGATGTAAGGTTAGCGGTGGCAACGTAGATCCACAGAGGTCAGTTTTATCCTCTAAACATTCTTTTAAGATTTCCCCGGGCACATCTGTGTTTTATTTCATCAAGCTGAAGGGAGGTTTTTGCCCCAAACGAGACCACTTTTGTTTTTATTCACCTCTCCCTCATTTCCTGAACGGCAGTTCCTCTCAGTCCGGCTGTCTGACCACATGACTACATCCCGCGACGCAAAGACAAAGCAGTGCCTGTGCCACTGTTACAGATCCTTCATTCATGCGGCTCAGGTTCACATGGAGCTGTAAGCCCCCCGCGCTCGCCTGCAGGCTGCGTCTGAGTCTACATCCATAACGTGAGGAGTCCGAGCAGGAGAAGGTCCAACAATGTGTTCGTGAGCTCAGAGGCAAGCTTTCGTTGACAGGTGGCGTGAACTAGTAGACACAAGGGTAGGGAACCGTTCCCTGGTTCCTTTTATTGCTACTTTGAAACAGTTCCAATAAAGGAAAACCCTGTTCTTACTCTACATTAGCTCAGCATGAACATTGTTTTTAGCCGCAGAAGAAGAACAAACACCTGTCTGTTATGTAGCTGATGTCGTGACAACAGTATATTTCCCCATAAAAAGTTACGGGTTCATCTACTGTTTGTTTCATCCTCAGCTTTCAGGTACACTTGGTTTAGCGCGCTAACTAGCATGATGCTAAGATGTTTCAGAAAGAATCGGTGGCTGATAGTGTGATGACGCTAGAACAAAAGCAAAGCAAACATCGTCAAGACAGTTACAAAAGTTTGGTTATCTCCAATTTTTATCCAACTAGCTAATGAGGGTCATGATGATGTCATGAAACTGTCGAGACCAAACAGGTTTAATGTTGATTTTTGTGAACAATTTTCCATTAGCTAATGTTATATAGCGTTGTTCAAATTTGCCCATACCATTTAAGACAGTTGAAATTAGCTTATCAGCAATGATAGCGGACATTAGCTAACATTTGCTATGGTAGCAAATATTAGCTAACAGTAGCTATGGTCGCTGACATTAGCTAACAGTAGATTTGGTCGGTGACATTAGCTAACAGTAGCTATGGTCGCTGACATTAGCTAACAGTAGCTATGGTCGCTGACATTAGCTAACAGTAGCTTTGGTCGCTGACATAAGCTAACAGTAGCTATGGTCGCTGACATAAGCTAACAGTAGCTATGGTCGCTGACGTTAGCTAACAGTAGCTATGGTCGCTGACGTTAGCTAACAGTAGCTTTGGTCGCTGACATTTGCTAACAGTAGCTATGGTCGCTGACATTTGCTAACAGTAGCTTTGGTCGCTGAGGTTTTTTTTTTTTTACAGTGTTCTTCTGATGTCTCAGGATCAGTCCTTAGAAACATACAGACACCACAGAAGAAGAGGCCTGTCACTTTAATGAACCTCATGTGAGCTCACATGACGGCTGAAGACCCTCATAAAATAAACCGCCGCCGGTCCTACTGAATGCCGTGCTGCGTTCAGGGCCCGACGTCCTTCAGCAAAAACCAGACTGTTTATTGTCCCACATTCCACCTTCAAGGAGAGGATTTACTCGACGGCGCCGTTCGTGATGTATGGCTCAGAAAACGTTATGGCCGACAGAGAAAATAAATGAGAGTCTGAATCTGGAGGGGATTCTGTTCCTGCCCACCCAGACACATTCTTTAACTTTCACTGAAAAATAAACTTCATGAACACATTCCTCCACCAAGGTCCCACAATCCTGCAGGTCTAACATTCTACAGGTCTGGACCCCCGCCAGATATAATCCACTAAATCACCTAAACTGCCAGTGCCCCCAAAGTATAATCTGGATTTATGTCTTCGCTGTAATGGATGACTGTGCCGCTGCAGCCCAACATCCCAGTGTCAGCTGAGATGATTCTGAGCGAACCCACGTCTAGTTCAAGTTATCACAAATGGTGCGACATCTCGTCCGCTTTGCATTGACCTTGAATGTAATTCCACCCGGTGAAAAATGATCAATAATTTTCACTTTGCTGGTATTATTCAAATCCCTCGTGTGAGTACCGTGAACCCACAGTACCGCCTGGTCGTACCCCACCTCCCACCCAAAGTCATGAGTTCCAGAACCTAACCACAACCCCCAAAGCCCACCATGGGTGGGGTATGTTGTTGTGTTCTTGGCTTTGGATCTGGATCTGATTCTGGTTATTCTGATTCTGGAAAGTGTTCTGGTGATGCTGTTCTTGGTTCTGTTGAAATATATTCTGTGAGTTGATCCATTGAGTCATATGGCAAAACCTTTTTAGGAACTTGGGTCAAGTCTCCCAGCAGGCAAAGCGACGGGGACAGTGGGATCCTGCAGCCCATAATAGTGGCTCTCCGAAGTGTGTGAACTTGTAAGAAGTGGTGTGAAATCTGTGTCAGCCAATCTGGTTGTGATCATTCTCCTCTGGTGACGTGAGTTCTGTGGATAGTTTTATACAATGTGAGCTGCAGATTTGACTTACTGGTCATGGAGAAAGTATTTCTACACAGTTTGTTGGGAGAGACGGATAATCTCTCTCCCATTTTGTCTTTGGGAGTGTTATGATGTATTTGAGGTAGCTTTATGACCTTTTCAGGTTATTTTCTTTAGTTTGTCATTTTTATTATATGGTAGTTTGTTTATGATTATGGTAATTCTGGATCTAATTTTTGAATTTAGTTATTTGTAGTTAGTCAGATAAAATTTGGCGCTGTGCAAATAAAGTTGTCTTGACTTGAAGTTGATTAGACCCAGAACTCATCTGGACTGGGAACGCCTCAGGGTCCTGAGCTGGAAGGTGCTTCTGGTAGGAGGGTCCACAGGAACAGCAGCCACCATGACACTTTACTTCTCCACAGGTGGAACCAGAAACGTTGGCAGTAATAAAATGGATGCAGAACTACAACTTTGTCCTGTCGGCCAACCTTCATGGAGGAGCGGTTGTCGCCAACTACCCCTTCGACAAGTCGAGAGATCCTCGCATCCGAGGAAGGACCACCTACGCAGCCACTGCAGATGATAAGATCTTCAGGAAGGTGGGTCAGAGACGATTAAGTCCTTCCAAATGTATCAGGGGTCTGATCTGATGTCCGTCTGTCCGATCTCAGCTGGCCAGGACCTACTCCTACGCTCACAGCTGGATGCACAAGGGCTGGAACTGCGGAGACTTCTTCGACGAGGGGATCACCAACGGCGCCAGCTGGTACTCTCTGTCCAAAGGTGAGTCGAACATCAGGGAGAACAAGATAGGATCGACTTAAAAGATCCATTCTGTATTTAACAGTTCTTGTGAACCGGGCTGAGGCTCAAACGGACCCCAGAAGATTCAAAAAGGACATCCTCAACTTTTAGCGCTAACACTAACTGTTCATTTAATGATCTGAAATGAAAAGTTGATGTTACCTCCAATTCTAACTGTAGACATGCTAACGTTAGCTCATGCGCTGCCTGCACAAATGCTGCGACAGATGTGCTACTGTGAGCTAGAGTTGTGGCTGCAGACGTCCTAATGTTAGTTGAAGGACTGGCGGCAGACCTGCAATGCTACCTGCAGAAATGCTAACATTAGCTGGAATTCCAATCGCAGACATACTAATGTTAGCTGAAGCACTGGCTGTTATCATGCTAATGTTAGCTTCAACTGCTAGAGATGTACTAATGTTTGATAGAGTGCTGGCTGCAGAAGTGCTAAAGTTAGCTGCCATGCTAACTGCAGACATGCTAATGTTAGCTGAAGCGCTGGATGCCCACATGTTAATGTTAACTTCAACTGCTACAGATGTACTTATGTTTGCTCGAGTAATGGCTGCAGATGTTCTGATGTTAAATGAAGCACTTGCTGCGGACATGCTAAAAGTAGCTGTAATGCTAACTGCAGACATGCAAACATCATGCAGACATGCATTAACGGCCAGACTAACTGGCCTGCAAGTAACATGTTAATGTTAGCAACAGTGCTGGCTGCAGATGTGCTAATGTTCTGACATGCTAACATTATCATCAGATGCTGGTTTTGGAGGAGCTTAAGTGAGCAGTGATGCATGTACGTTCTTTAATTCAAATGTGAGTGCTACTGAAGCTAATGCTAATGCTGCTACATTAGTACATTATCAGATTTACTGATCAGGAAAAATAAAGGGAATATTTAGGAATGTTCTTTTCTGTTCCAGCCTGATGGGAGTTCTTGGGCCCGTCTGGGCAGGTATCAGACCACCGCCCTGTTAAGCTGAATCTCATGTTTGATATCTGAATCCTAGGATGGATTATTCTCTGGAATTTGAAGCTGTTGGCTCAGTCATAAAAAATGCCTGCAGTCATTCAGTAGCAGCATGTCATGTTTATTCAACCGTTAGAATTGTGAAATCAGTTCTAAGGAATCAGACTTAAAAAAAAAACAGTTTTTTAAACATTTGAGTGTGAGTAAAATTCAGAAGTTTGGAAATGTTTGACCGTAAACATTCCAGGTTTATACTGTGAAACAGTCCAGGTTCACATAGTCACATCACTTGACCCACTCTGGAAGAAGTGATGACAGAAATAAACAGGCGTTTTATTATCTGTGAGAATCCAAATCAGACATTTGTGCGGGTAGATGTAAGGTGATGATGTCATCGATGTCTCCATATACTGCTGTGTAACCAGCGAAGTTTAACTATGTTGATGTTGATGAATCCTTTAATCATCAGTAAAACCTTGGTGTTTGTTTTTGTTTCAGGGATGCAGGACTTCAACTACCTGTACACCAACTGCTTTGAGATCACCTTGGAGCTGAGCTGCAATAAGTTCCCGCCGGCGTCGGCACTGCCCAGAGAGTGGCTGGCCAACCGGGAGGCGCTGGTTTCATACATTGAACAGGTAAGCGGTGCAATGACTCCTGGGAAATGATGGGACTGAAAGACAGACGGACGCCTCAGGATGTTTTCTATCTCAGAGTGGCCAGATAAAACGTTTAAGATGGATCACCTGAGGGTGGAGGGGTCATTAACGACTGACAGTGAATGCAGCATTCAGACAGACCCACTTTACTAACACTTTTTCTCCTTCTCCAGGTGCATCATGGGATAAAAGGCATGGTGTACGATGAAAACAACAACCCCATCGCCAACGCTGAGATCTCAGTGGCCGGTGTCAACCACGATGTGACCAGCGGTGAGAAGGGGTCAGGGGTCATGTGGTTGTTTTGAACTTTTAAACTGATGGAATGTCATAAAATATCTTGTATGTCATTTTTTATATATGTAAGTCATATATATATATATATATATATACACACACTGTATTTAATCATTAAATTAACTTTTTTTATACTTTTGCTCTTCCAAAGTATTAATCTTTACATTAAGTTTAAACACTTCTGATTATTATATTTATTTTATTGACTAAGTTAAATAATCCGGTTTGCTAGTGTTTAACATCACCTTACTTTTCTTACATAGGTAATGCCCCAATTTATGAGATACAGCCATAATATTATAACCACTGAGAGGTGTAGTCAGACTAACTGAGGATCTGGTTCCCGTGGTTACCTGTCAGTAGGTGGGTAGTATCAGGCAGCAGGTGAACATTTTGTACTGAAGTTGATGTTGAAAGCAGGAAATACGGACAAGAATAAAGATCTGAGGGACTTGGACAGGGACCAGATTGTGATGGCTGGAGGACTGGGTCAGAGAATGTCCAGAACTGCAGGTCTTTGGTGGTCCTGGTCTGCTGTGGTTAGAACCTACAAAAGGGGTCAAGGGGAAAGACCAACCAGAGTCATAGGCTCACAAAACACGTCTGCTCACTAAAAACATGAGAATGTGACTAAATCTGACAAAAACCAGCCAGGATGTTTTAACCCGGATGAGACTAACCCCTGGTCTGTCCCCACCAGGACTGGACGGAGACTACTTCAGACTCCTGTTACCAGGGACCTACACGGTGACGGCATCTGCCTCTGGTTACGCCCCCTCCACCAGCACGGTCACGGTAGGACCTGCTGAGGCCATACAGGTGAGTTTCTTCACAGTTGACAAAATTATCTTTACGGAACCCAAACGCAGACTCACAGCACGGTTCTGGTTTTCACCCTACAGCTGTACTTCTACTTGAAAATTGCGGCAAAACAAAATCTGAAAGTGAAACCGCACAACGGCAAGAAAAACCTCTCGTCTCCCAAGAACCCCCTAAAACTGGGTCCAAGATGAGGCCGTGAACAAAGCTTACACACACACACACACACACAGACACACACACATACGCACACAAAACAAATTGTATCTTTTTATTGTAATGATTGCTGATATATATAAACTGCCTGATGTATTTATGTAACATTATATTCTTATATTTGTAATTTTACCATATTTTGATGAAATAAAAGAATTCATTTTTTGTCTTTATTTTTCTGTGTTCTTGCACTCACTCGCCTGCAGGGGGCAGCAGAGGACATGATGCTTAATATGGTCTCTCAGTACTCAAACTTCCTCCCACAGACCAAAAACATGCAGCAAATGTGGTAAACTGGTGACTTTCTATTGCCTGTAGGGGAGAATGTGAGTATGGACTGTATTTTGTCTCTAGGTGTCGACCCTCTGATGAACTTGCATCCAGTCCATACTGTACCCCCAACTCTCGCCCGACGTCAGCTGGGTTAAGCTCCAGCCCCTGCAACCCTGAACCTTATGGATAATGAATGAATGTTTTATGTAGACATATTTTATTTCTGGATTGGAATGGAGCACATAAGAGGGACGGCCCAGGTTAGACGTTTTGGAAACAAAGTCAGAGAGGCCAGATTGAGATGGTTCGTACCAGTGAAGAGGAAGAGTAGTGGATCTGCTGGTAGAAGGATGCTGGAGATGGAGCTGCCAGGCAAAAGATAAAGTGGAAGATCAAAGAGGAGGTTTCTGGACGTGGTGAGAGAGGATATGCAGTTGGTTGGGGTAACAAAGGAAAATGTAGAGGACAGTGAAAGATGGAAACAAATGATCCGCTGTGGCGAACTCTAACGGGAACAGCCAAAAGAAGAAGAAGATTATTTTATATCTGGATTCAATTATGATAAAAATAAAGGATTCTCTGAAAGTCCTCTGAACCCAGTTATATACGATTTAATTAAAACGGTTGGGAAACATTATATTAAAGGAGGGAACCCTATGAATCATTTCAGATCATATTTAATTCACAAGTTAGAAACCGTTTTCATCATTATTATTTAGAGTGTAATTATTTTACTCATCCTTCACTGTCATTGATTCTTCATGGCAACCAAAACCCACAAACACAACAGTTAGCTCCTAGTAACAGCTAGCTGCTAGTAGCATTTGCACTTAATAGTGGCTAGTAGCAGTTTTCTACAAGTAGGCTAAGCATCTAGTAGCAGTTTTCATCTAATAGCATTAGCAAGTAGCAGTTATCTTTTAGAAGTTATCTCTGGCATTTACCAGCTTGTAGCAGACTAAAGCCAGTAGTTGAATGCAGCTAGTAGCAGTTATCTACTATTTGTATGAAAAGCAAATGGCAGTTATCACATAGTAGCAGTTTTCAGCTATGTGCAGATTGTAGCTAATAGCAATAAACAGCTAGTAGTGGGTATCAGCTCCTCTCGGTTTGTGGCTAGTAGCAGTTTGCAGCTAGTTAAAGCTAGTAGCTGGTATCAGCTAGTGGCAGATAGTAGTATTTAACAGCTACTGACAGGATCTGGTAAAAGTTAGCATCTTGTAGCAGTTATCAGCTTATTACAGAGGAAACGTCTCGCATTTAGAAACTAGTTGCAGATTGTATTAGTTAGAAAGTAGAAACTAAGAAACTAATAACTAGTAGTAAGAAACAGCCATTGGAGGGTAGCAACTAGTAGCAGTTAGCCACACTACCAGTTAGCAAGCAGTAGCTATTTACACCTAGTAGAAGATATCAGCTAGTAGCAGTTATCCACCGGTGGAAGTTGACATCAGGTTATTTCTGGAATATTTATATCTTGCACATGTACATAATATTTTAAGGCTGCAGCTGGAAGATCATGTGACCAAACCAGAAAGTATAATTAGCTAAGAGGGGATGAAAGATAACGTTTAGCTGTTTAAGCTGATGCGTCAACCGATGTTTTTTTACAGTGACATTGAGTTTTCTGTCTTTTTCCGTTCACTGGTTGGAGGCTATTAATCAGATTCCCTTTGATTCCACGACAGCGTGACTCTGACCCGACTCTGACTGATCCGATACTGTAGGTTTCGTGACCTTAGACTCTCTAAAACAATAAAAGAATAACTTTCATGTTCTGCCCACCCATCACGTTGTCACGGCGACTGATATTTAAACCAACAGAATGGCCATTGGCGGCAGCGCCCACAGAGCAACATGGCGGTGATGAACTCTGACAGACGGTAGTAGAGAGTGAAAGCGTCTACTATGAGGCTGAACAAAGGCAGGCCTTCATCCAGAGAGTTCTCAGCGGTAGGATGGGTCAAATGTGGCGTTAATGACGAACACTCGCAGGCCCGCAGACGTCCAACTCCCATTCATCGACTCCGAGACGATGGAGGAGCGCTCATCGGAAGTTAGGCGTCAAAGTCCAAAATATCACAGTCATTAAATCCCAAAGTTATGGAACAATAACATATTTTTCAGAAACAAACCACAATTAACTGATGACCTGTGTATAAATACACACACACACACACACACACACACAGAATATACATATAGAATTTACATACAGTTAGACTTTAGTGCTGCCTCTGATACCGTAAATCACAAAATCCTGTCACAAGGATTAGAACACCACATTGGGATTAAAGGAGCTGCACTATTTATCTGACAGATTTCAGTTTGTCCATGTCAACAACGACCCCTCCACACACACAAATCTTAGTCATGGAGTCCCCCAGGGTTCGGTGCGAGGACCGATACGCTTCTTTTTATTTATGCTTCCCCTGGCCCACATTATCAGGAAGCACCACCTTAACTTCCACCGTTATGATTACTGGTGATACGCAGCTGTATTTATCCATAAAACCTGATGAAACTAATCCAATAATCAGACTTCAGACATGTATTAAAGATATTAAGACCTGAATGAGCAGAACTTTTTAATGTTAAATTCATTCATACAAATACTGAAGTTATTATACTTGGCCCAAACCACCTCCGACAACAGCTTTCTAATCAGGTCGGTACTTTAGATGGTGTCGCCTCAGCCCCCATCTGGACTGTAAGGAACCTAGGAGTTCTGTTTGACCAGGACATGTCCTTCTCCATTCTTTTAAACAAAGTCTCTAGGGCGGCTTTCTTTTACTTGTGAAATATAGAGAAAATTAGGCACATCCTGGCTGAGAAGGATGCTGAGAAATTAGTCCATGTACTTGTTACCTCTAGACTAGATTACTGTAATTCCTTTTTATCAGAATGCCCTAATAATTCTAATAATTAAAGCCTGCAATTCATCCAAAATGCTGCAGCAGGAGTTCTGACAGGAAGTAGAAGAAGAGATCACATCTCTCCCCTGCTGGCTTCTCTACATTGACTCCCTGTAAAATCCAAAATCCTCTGCCTTACTTATCAGCAACCAAGCACCCCTCATATCTCAAAGAACTCATAGTCCCATATCATCCCAATAGAACACCTCGGTCTCAAAACACAGGCCTACTTGTAGTTCCCAAAACTTCTAAGATCAGAACGGGGGGCAGAGCCTTCAGTGATCGAGCTCCTCTCCTTTGGAACCAGCTGCCAGTGTTGTTTTTTGGAGGCAGACACCCTCTCTACATTTAAGACTAGACTTAAAACCTTCTTCTTTGATAAGTCCTATAGTTAGGTTCTGGGTCAGGTCGCACCTCAACTGTCCCTCACTTATGCTGCCATAGGCCTTGACTGCTGGGGGACTCCCATGATGCAGTGCATTCTCTCTCCTTCTTGGTTTCTCCCTCTCTCTCTCCATGTAGTGACATCACATCACTGCATGATCTTTTTTGACAAAGCTTATAGTAAAGTTCTGGCTCAGGCTGGTCCTGGACTAGCTCTCAGTTCTGCTGCCACAAACTTAGACTACTTCTTTTTCTATATCATTTATTGCTAAATTCATGCCCCATAAATGCTGCATAAAATGTTGATATTACAAAGTTATTTTAACAGAATCACAACAAGTTAAGAAAAATAACGTCAGTCATGGCATTGTTGGTTCTGAACAAGTCTTTTCTTAACTTTCTACTTAAATGACTGACATGATATGGGCTCTCTGCCAGACCGTGGTTCTGAAATGGTTCTGAGTTTGACCAAATCCGACAACGGAGGATGATGTAAACCATGAAAGCATTTTTGTTTTTGATGAGATAGTCCCACATGAGCCGATTACTTTTATTAAATATTCTTAAGATCAGATCAGATCTTAAGAAGTGATGAAAACTGAAAGACTTTTTGCAAACTTCTTTTGAAGCTATTGGTTGTAGAAGGATTAAAGTGGTTTTGAAGTTTGTTGATAGGAAACTGCCTTTGCGGTTGCCATATTTAAGATTTATTTGTTATTATTCATATGGTAGAATAAATGTTGTTTATGATGAGGCAAACTGTCCTGATGGCACCATGTGATCTCTGCTGCAGCGCCTCCACGTCAACCTCTCCTGCTGTTTCCTGCTATTGTTCGAAAACATCCAACATCTTACATGAGGAAACCGTCTGTTCCTGCAGAGGCAGCACAAAAACACACTTTTACACGCCACACACACCACACACACACACACACACCACACACACACACACACACACGGCGTGTGGCCGACAGAGAGTGAACCTCTCTCTGATGATGGAGGATATAAAATTGAACCTGTTTTTATAGATCAACTTAAATGTCATTGTATTTTTTCTATTTTGGAACAAAAGAAAACTAGAAATCGTTCACTCACTTTTGATGATGTCACTTCCTGTGTAGAGAGTCTTCGCGACGTGGACAGTTCAAACATGTGATGACCCACTGAGGTCATCATCTGAGAAAATGTTCTTTAATCCTTCTTTTAAGACTGAGCGCCACCACCGTTGATCTTTGTGCTGTCAAGCTCTTCTTTTAGAGACTAATGCTGAAACAACTTTTATTTTTCTGTCAAATAAAGTTTTTTTCAACTAATCAATTAATATTTTGGTTTATTAAATATAAGAAAAAAGTATAAAATAGTGGTAATTAATCAAATTCACACTGCTCCCCAACTACAAAGACAATAGATAATTAAAATCTGAAGGGACATTTGGTGAATCATTAAGATATCAAAACCCATATATGATAGCTATGTTAGCTATTGTTACGTAATGGTTAGCATTCAAACGTAACCGAGTTTCCACTACAGTTCAATCATGGTAGAAAAGACATAAATGAATCCTAAAATTTCAGTACAGAAGATCAACATATTTGTTTGAGCCTTGAAATAAAATATATTGGTTATAATTAGCAAACACAAAAAAGTAAGTGCCAGTTCTCGCTTTTTTTTTGCCAAAACTCATCAGTTGCATTCAAAGACTTCCTAGTCATCAATACCATTTAACCGTGCTAGGAAGGGCATAAACAAATTCTGAAATATCAGCCCACGTTGTGGGTATATTTTAGTCAGTAATGCTACATTTTTTAGTTTTAGCATTTTTTAGCATTAGTTTTAATGCTACATTTTTTTAGCTAATGGGTCATCAGTAGGAATTCAAACACTTTCATAGCTAACTTAACCTTTGAATTTCATACTAAATCCATAAATTAATCAAATTAAATATTCCTTTTTAGTTATGAAGTGGTTTAACGCTAGACTACATGTTTTAGCTAATGAGATTTGGGTTAGCATTCAAACATTTCCCATCTAACATTGTTGTTAAATCGTTCTTATAAAGTCTGTGGTTTATCCTGAACTATTCATGCACATCCTGGACATAATTACTTAAATGTGGACATAAACTGTTCAGGTTGAAACAGTTCAGCTAGTTAATAAGTGCATTATAAATTAAATGTATTATTATTATTATTATTATTATAAGTGCTCTGATGCCACATTAACTGTTAAACTAATATAGCATTCTAATCAGAGTTATTGTAAGATTGGTCATTCAGTTGCTTGGCGGTGGCTACCATGATAATATCTTGTTATCTTTTTTTTGGGAATAAAGATGTATAAATGAACACTAACTGTTAAGTTGTACGTTTTAATGAGAGACAACAGTATGAAAAATATAATTGTTAAGTTCAATTACAAGCCACGTAGCAAAATTTTAAATACTACTATGGCGTAGGCGCAACAGTCTCTACTCTACCCCTGATTGGCTGATTGTGAAGCAATGAGGGCTGATGATTGGTGAGTGGCAAATCGGGGTTCATAGAAAGCCAATCAAAGGTGAGAAGGGCGGGTCTTGCTTTCGCCATACTAGATTCGATTTGCAGTGTTTTACGCTCTAATAAGTGCCTTAAGGTTGTTTTAATTGGGGTCTTTTACGTGCTCGAAACAAACACATCAAAAAAATGCAGGAGTCTATGCAATAAGTGATATAAGTGAAAAAGTTTATTTCTCAGTTAGGGTCCTCTGCTACATCATCTATTCAGTCAGGCACCATCCGGGGCCGCCCCGTGTCCCTCTGGTAAAAGTGGGTGTTGTTATGGGTCGGCATGGAGAATCTCAGCTCAAGCCCCCCGCTTTCTATAGCGTTGACAGTGGACTTTGCCGGACCTCCGCGCCTTCTGACTCCCGTCACTATGTCAGCCTGAGGACGGAGAAGGTGTCCGATAAGCAGACGAAGGAAAAAGCGGTTCCGCTCAAGGAGGGGTAGCTGCTCCAAAGTTCCGTCGAAGAGAAAAGTCCGCCACCGTCAGCGAACTGTTCGGTAACAGGTCAGTAACTTGTCGGTACAACTGTAATAGGTCGGTACCTGGTCGGCAACTGGTGTGTAACTGTTCAGTAACTAGCAGGTACTGGGGAAAGTTGTCAGTAGGATGTCTGTACCTGGTTACCTGGTCGGTAACTCATCAGTAACTGATCAATACCGTAAATGAACGATAACTTGTTCGTATCTGATCGGTACATGGTCAGTAACTGGTCGATAGGAAAGTCTGTAATTAGTTTGCACCTGGTCTGTCACTGGTTACCCGATCGGTAACTGATTGCTAACTGATCGATAATGGTCAGTAACTATTCTATACCTGGATCGAACCTGGTTGGAACGTGGCCTGTGCGTGATTGGTGCCTGGTTGGTTATGGTTCTGTAACTGATTGATACCTGTCTGGTAACTGGTAAGTACCTAATTGGTAACTGGTCGATGCCTGTTCAGTAACTGATCTGTAACTGGTCAGTACCTTGTCAGTAACTGGTTCGTGCCTTGGTTTATAATCGGTCTGTTACTTGTAAGAAACTGGTGGGAAACTGGCCGGTTTCTGGTTACTAGTCTGTAGCTGTTTAGTACCTGTTTGGTAAATGGCCTGTACATGGTCGGTACTTAGTCAGTGACTGTGCGTTAACTGATTTGTAAATGGGTTGTAGCTGGTTGGACTGGAACTTACAGCCTGGTTCTGTGGTTTACCTCCTCAGACTCACAACAGGGGGGGATCATACCTGTATTGATCGGTAATAAAGCGATGGAGGAGTCATGAAGACATGAGTATTTTGTTTTACATCATCGATAACCACACTGTTCTAGAAGGAATATATCTGGTAGGGAGCACTAGAAACTGGACCTCACTGAGTAACGTTCGATCTAACAGCCTGGTGATGTCACGGATGAATGTTGTCTGTGCTAAGGCCTGATGATGTCACTGACATCAGAGTCTATCAGCAATGTTGCTGCTGTCAGTTGTTAGTCTCTGAGGAAATGTTATTATAGTCAGGTGCATGTGCACAGTCAACTGAGTTGGTCTGTAAACCATAGATCCAATCTACTCTATGTGACTCTATTGTATTCTTCTTTTTCTACGTCAAGCCATTCTATGTCATTCTGTCCAATGCCCTTCTATGATAAATTACTCTATGCTATTTGACTTTGGCTCCATATTGTGTAATGCTAGGCTACAACACTGTATGCTATGCTATATGATACTATGCTGTTCTATGCTACTCTATGCTTTGTTATGCTATGCTTTTATACTACTCTATATTATATTCGATTGAGCTATCATGCTCTTCTTTGCTACGCTATGCTTATCTGTGTTATGTAATGTTACTCAATGCTATGCAACTTTATTTGTAATATCATTATTCCCTTTTCTATGCAACTTTATTCCATGTTATGTTCCATGCTATGTTATTCTTTGCTATTCCATACTATGCTGCCCTTTGATATGTTAGGCTACCCTATACTATTCAATGCTATATTTTTTGAAACTTTATTTTTTTATGTATTACTCATATATATTTTTTGCTATGTTATGCTCTGTAATGCTAGCCACCACATTGTCTGCATCTGCTGCGTTCGTATCCGCGTCTGCCACAGATCTTTCGTATTAACACAATAACTCAAACACATATTTAACTCACAAGGGGGAGCTTTTTTTTTTTTTTTTTAAAGAAAAAACACGTTTCGGACATAACAACATAACGTCATAACCATTTGCTTGATTTAGTCCAAATTTGGTCCATATTGAATTGACTCGAGGAGATCTATCTTGTATATCATATTTTACTTTAATAGTTAGTATCTCACTCACTGGGGTAATCTTCTTTTTTTTTTACGGAAAATACTGCAGACATAACATCACTTTTAATTTGAGGGGTTCATTCAGGGGTATTGCTTGTACGACGCAGGGGACTGTAGACTTTTCGGGGACATACCTTTGCACTTGCGGATGACAGCATAGCCCTAGTTCTGATCCATTCTTTTTTATCCTGTTTTGTTCTTTTCCATTCCATTTATTCTCTTCTATTCTATTCTTGTATTTATTCTATATATTTCTATTTTATTGTTTTATATTATTCGACTATTCTCACTGCTCCACTCTGGGCTTTGACCTCATGTCAGACTGGTTTAAGTGTCGTGACAACAGGAAAACAGGGATGCGTGCCGTCGTTCTGTACAGTGGAGCTCGGTACCACCTGTACAGGATCCCAAACAGGAAGTGAGTTTGTTTTGTTATTCTGGGTGCTTTCATTCTCATTTCATCTCTGCTGTCAGAAAAATATAAAATATATGTGGAGAGATATTTAAGTCATTCTGACGTAAACATGAAATACTTTTATCAGGTTGGTCATGTGACCCTCTCTCCTCTATCATCCTGTTGTGTCTTCACGCTGGCTCAGGAGTTTGGATAATGTCTCATTCTGAATTATTCAGTCATTGCACCTGGGTCACATTGTCAGCAAGAAGACACTTGAGACGCCTTAAACACACTGTTGTTATGGGTATTGTAGTTTATAATCACTGTGATGTCATCAAACCACATGGTCACATTAGCGGGAAACAGGTGAGTGGTCATATTGTCAGGGAACAGTGACATGGTCATGTTGGTAGGGAACATTTGTGTGGTCATGTTGGTGGGGAACAGTTGCATCATCATGTTATTGGGCAACAGTTGCATAGACATGTTGTTGGGCAACAGTTGTATTGTCAAGTTAGTGGGCAATAGTCACATGGTCATGGTGATGGGCAATAGTCACATGGTCATGTTGGTGGGAAGCAGTTGTGTGGTCATGTTGGTGGGCAAAAGTTGCATAGTCATGTTGGTGGGCAACACTTGTATTGTCAAGTAAGTGGGCAACAGTCACATGGTCATGTTGGTGGGAAGCGGTTGTGTGGTCATGTTGGTGGGGAACAGTTGCATAGTCATGTTCGTGGGCAACACTTGTATTGTCAAGGTAGTGGGCAATAGTCACATGGTCATGTTGATGGGAAGCAGTTGTGTGGTCATTTTACCTGGGACAGTTAGTAGTCCTATGAACAAAATGACCATCCATCGGTATTCATATTGGAGGAGTTGACACCAATAAATTTGATTAGAAATTCAATTAAATTAATGTTATAATTATTTGTTTATTTTCCCACATATTTGACATTGGAAAACCATCAAGACTTTGAGATAAACATGATGATGTCTGTGCGATTAGAGGGATTTGAACCTTCTCCATATTTCTCCAGTCATGTGATGATTCCAACCCACACATTGGTTATGTAACGGCTCATGTGATGTATGTTGGAGCTGTGAGGCATCTCTCTGGACACCTTTGGGGTGCTCTCCTGTCCAAACAGAGGTCTGAGCTGTAGAAATGTTAATGCTGGAGATGGCTCCACCCCCTGTGTTTCATTAATATTCAGCAGAGGAACAGGAACAGAGAGAGGAGTTAAAGAGTGAGCTCATCCCTCCAGAGACGGAGAGCTCGCCAATGCTGGAAAGAAACAGGAATAAAAATGTGACAAATGTGGATTTAGTTTTTCCAGGGAGACGCCCAGAGTTACACCCAACCAGCAGCTCAGGAGAAATGTTCCATATGTTTCCCTCTATATCTCTGAACGTCTTCAGCTTGTAGAGCTGAAGACTCAGATCACAGCAGAGACCTGATTCTGAATCAGCCTTTAACTCATTAATAACCACCTTTTTAACCGCGACTAAAACCAGACGCCTCTGAAATATACAGTTATTCTGAACATGCAAAGACATGTACAGCAGTTAAATCTCCTGAGGTGGAATCCCTGCCCACTGGACTGTATCAACCCCTCTGTGAAGGAGGTGGAGCCTGAACTCTTGCAGTAGGAACCTCAAGGTGGTGAACTACGACTGGGGGTGGAATCACAGGAAGTTCTGTTTGAAGCCTGAGGAGAACCTGATGGGCAAATGGGTTGTCTGACCTTGGTATAGGGACAAAACACAGTCTGCTAATATTAGCTATCTTAGCTAACTTGAGCTAATTTCAGCTGTTAATCAACTGAAGGAGATCATTCTTGTATATATCATATACATCATCTCATTATTATATTTTATCATTAGTTTATATTTTACTCACCGGGGTTGTCTTTTTTATGAAACACATTTTTTTTCAGAAGAAGAAGCCACCTGAGACGCCTTAAACACAATGTGGTTATCGATAATGTAGTTTATTATCACTGTGATGTCATCGAACCACATGGTCACATTAGCAGGAAACAGTTGAGTGGTCATCTTGGCAAGGAACAGTCACATGTCATGTTGGTAGGGAACAGTTGCGTGGTCTGGAAGGAGTATTCTGGTAGGGTGCCATATTAGCTATCTTAGCTAACAAGAGCTAATTTCAGCTGTTAATGAACTCGAGGAGATCATTCTTGGAAATATCATATTTTTATCAATAGTTTATATTTTACTCACTGGGGTTATCTTTTTTATTGAAATATTTTTTCTACAGACACACCCTCATAACTATAGATCCGATTTTACCAGATTGAGTGCATATCAATCAACTTGAGATAATATAACTTCACCCCATCCTGGGGCAAGGGTGGCTCAGTTGGTAGAGCGGTCGTCCACTTATCTGAAGGTCAGTAGTTCAATCCCCAGCCACCGCAGTCCACATGTCAAAGTGTCCTTGAGCAAGATACTGACCCCCAAGTTGCTCACAATGGTTGTTCCATTGTTGTGTGAATGATGGCGTGAATGGTTACCGCTCCTGGTGAGCATGTGGCACCCTGCATGGCAGCCGCTATCATCACTGTGTGAATGGTTGAATGTTGACTAACAATGTTAAATGCTTTGAGTAGTCAAGCAGATTAGAAAAGCGTTTTATATGTACAGTCCATTTACTATGTTAAATTTTACAGTAATAGTTTGTATTTTACTCTGTGGACATAACTTCACGTGTAGTTTGAGGAAGTCAGTCATGGGTATTGCTTTTACATGCAGGGGATTTGGCACTTTTCTGGGATGAACCATAAACCACCCGACAGCAGAGGCTGATCTTGAGATTTGAGTAGAGATGACCTGACATTATGATTTATTCTGGAGAGTCACTATATCACTCAGTGATTTAATCTATGGGATGTGTGCCTGCCACTTCAACAGTCTCTGTTTGCTGTTTGAGTTGAACGAGTCATCTTCTCCAAATATTACATCAGAGCTTGGCTTGGCATTCAAGATGTGTTCTGATCCAGCTGGTGGAAGCCTGTTGGCGCCTCCTCATCTGGAACAAATAGGCTTCAACAGAAAATGTTTGTGTCTGTTCACAGTCAGACCCGCTGGAGACCTCACAGCATGTTTAAAAGGCCAACTGGCGTGTTGCTAAGGAGTTTCACATGGAGTCAGTGGCTAGCTATGTTTAGGCTAGTAAAATGCAAAAGTTAAGATCATCCAAGACAGTAAAAGAAAAGCCCAATTATCTCCAACTACAGCCTGTTCCACAAGCTTATTACTGACATCATGACGACATGATGATGTCATCAGGTTGTCAACTGTCTCAGTTGTTGATGTGTTACTCAAGCTTGTTTATCAACATTTATTCATTAGCAACCGTCAGCAGTGATAGCTGAAATTACCTATCTTTATTGCACACATTAGCTAATCTTAGTTTTGTTAACTTAAAAATTATTTTAAACGTCCTCTGTGACAGTTGTCATAAACTAACGTTAGCCATGACAGTGGCTGTCAAGTGCTGTAATAGCTGAAATGAATTGATTTGCGCTATGACAGTTGACATTTGGTCACGTCAGTTATGAGAGCTTGAATTAGCAAATGTCTGCTATAACAGCTTAAATTAGCTTGTATCCACTATGACATTTGACATTTGCTTATGACAGCTATGATACCTGACATTACCTGAAACATGATGAGCATGACGATCTCTCTTCTCCGCTTCCTATAGGCAGCTGTGAGTCATGTGATACGGTGAGAGATTTGGCGTGGAGGAAGTTTACAGATGTTTATCAAGAACATTTTAACAGTATCGTCACTAAAATGCACCAGAGCGCTCTGCCCAATATTAGAAACAAAATCCAGAACCAGGATCTAAACGAATGATGTCATCATGTTACAGCGGGGGTCACCAACCTTTCTGAACAGATGGTTAGAAAACGACCCCCCCAACCCCATCTCCCGTTACCCGTAGCTGCAGGTGTGTTTCATGTCCAGAACTATCGGTGGTGGCCCACCTGTTGTGGAGGTTATGACGTTCTGGTGGACTCAGCATTTTGGCTGTAAAAAGACTCCAGATTGTTCTCGGGGTCCGTCTGCCTCTGGTCCGTCTGTGTCAATAGATGAATGCGGTTGCTCGCTATGGCAGAGGCTTCTTTGTCTGCTTCAGTTCAATAAAAGGTAGAGTCAGCAGATCCTCCTCACCCGCTGGAGTAAACAATCCTCACCCAAACACCCTGCAGCCGAGGTAGTCTACATAGGACCGCTCAGCCTGCAGCAAATCAGGTACAGTTAGGATCACTCACCCTGTAGCAAAGGTGGTTCTGTTAGGACTTCTCACCCTGCAGCAGATCAGGTACAGATAGGGCCGCTCACCCTGCAGGGGGGAGATGGTACAGTTAGGACCTCTGCAGCAGAGGAGGTCCAGCTAATGTTAGCATGTCTGCAGGTAGCAACTCCAGCTAATGTTAGCATGTCTGCAGGTAGCAACTCCAGCCAATGTTAGCATATCTAAAACTGAATGACATAATTTGTAGAGATGCACGGATTTAAATTTTCTTAACTGATCCCCAATTTTTATAAAGTCTAACAGGCCGAGCATGGATTTCATCAAACTTGGTCTCCTGGCGCCGATCAATCGATGCAGCTCTAATAATTTAATTAAGCACCTAATTTCATAAATCGTTAAGAACGCAGGAATTTGTTTCACTGCCTTCAATGAAAATAGCTTAGCGTTTTTACTATCCGTTTGATCATCATAAGCAACTTGCTAATTAGCATTCCAAAACAGTGGGAGATTTTAGTGTCCGAAACCAGAGGAGGAGCCCAGCTGTTGATAATTTATGAACTATTTGCTTCAATAATTCCAGATGGCGTTGCTTCTTCTTCTCCTTTTCCTTCTCCTTCTCCTCTGGATGAAGAAGACTAGCTGCTACAATCTCTCTTTGCTGACCGTCTACCGTTTGTTTCCTTCTAATAGCTGTTTATGGTTCCATTCATAGTTATGGCCTAATCATCGTCATCCAAGCACTAAAAGATTAATAAATAGGTATTATAATAAACAACTTAAAGTTAATTATCTTTTTAAATCCTTAGAGTGGAGAAAAACACATGATGATGGAACCAAAAGCATCATTTCATTGTTATCTTCTATTAGTGGACTCATCGTCTCTACTGATCACCCGTTCCCATCATCGCCAGTGGTCGTTGAGTAAACAGTGATGATGTGTCCGACAGTTGGTGCTGTGTGCTGTCAGCTGTGGAGAGTGTGTGTGTGTGCATGTGCGTGTGCGTGTCAGCTGTTGATTTAGCTGTCTGTAGTAATCCTGTTACTTTCTCCAGGAGGCTGCCAACTGGTCCCAGTCCCTCTGTCCCACTGACCCTCTTTCGTTTGATTACAGTTTTAAAGAGAGACTGCAGCAGCACAGCAGCCGACACCAGCATCAGCATCAACACTACCTAAAAACATCAGCACCCACCTCCAAAACAGCACTGACACCAGCACTGACACCAGCACTGACACCAGCACTGACACCAGCACCAGTCTCTGTTTATTTACACTGAACAAGCCAACAGCTGCAGGTGTGAAATCATCACCTTCAGAACAACAGTGTAACATGACAGCGACACACAGGGCAACCGATCTCACCGCTCACTGTCAAGACCCCGGATTAGATTCAGTTTTAATGTTTGGCTCTGATCAGATCTGGGTCAGGATCACAGAGACCTGGATCAGCAGCAAACGGCAGATGTCATATCTTTGATCTATGATGCATAAGGTGATTGTTGCGTCCCTGCCTAGAGGAAACCTGGACGGAACAAGGTCTGGCCCTGCCCTCCCACTTCCAAGAATGACTAAGTAAAAGAAGGTGCAATAAAAAGCCAAACTACGTGTTAAGTAATCATGTATGGCGCTGAAGGCTAAACAGGGTGTTGTGCGGTTGTCTAATACAGGGGTTCCCAAATGCTGTGTCGCCGCCCACGGGTATAAGATAAGTATAAGATAGTCCTGATTCTGCTTTACTGTTGTTCTAGATTTATATCTGCAGTAAACCTTTCAGGCCGGGCAGGTGGTGCTTTGCTCAGAGGCTCGTTAGGATAGACTTTTATCTACTAAAGATCAGGCCCAGCTTTCACATTAGTAAGGTAAAGCATAACGGCCCAATGAGAGAACATAGAATGACCTGATGCGGTTCAAACATCTGACTGACACTTTTAATAACAATAGTACCAGGATTGACAACAAGCCAACAAGTTCTGTTCTTTGGCAGGAGCATCAAACATTGAACCAGAAGTAGAGCCTATTTCTTGAGCTGCTTCTGTTCTGTTTGACTCGTGGAAACACAAGTCTGTTAATTAGGCCAAAAAGAACTTAACTTGTCTCCTATAAAGTAGTTAAAATGATCGTTTTACTGATGAGCGCCTGCTTCGTATAAATGCTACTCATTTGTCTGGTTAAGAGTCGTTAAGTGAAACCTCCCATCCTGCCGGTGATGCTGCACCACAAGCCCCAGGTGTCAACCGTTAAATCAGTGTCTTCTGGTTGAAGCCCTGCAGCAGGATTTATACAGTCAGAGAACTTTAGGTCTAATAGAAGTTCATGTTATGAATTGACTGGTGGGCGTAGCCCCTGAGTCACTGACTGACCCATACATATGTGTAAGGAGCTTCTCAGGATACGCTGGAGGAAAGCGGCTGCAGGTCCAGTTGGCGCCGTCAGTGGTGTGAGTAGGTTTAGAGAACCTGGTGTTGGTGGTTAGTGCAGCTAACCCCGCTAATGGTGAGTTTACACAAACATGAAGTGGCTTTAATGCAATCCCTTTGATCCAGTGACACCTTTGAGGAGGTGGTGGTGATCCAAACGGAGATGTAAAATCAGGTTTTAAATCATAAGGCCTCACAGGAAGAGCAAAGACGGAGACCGGATCAAATTAAAGATCTCTGCTGTCACAGTTATCACCGTGAAGGTGATCATATCGGCCATATGAAAAACATCACAATTAAGAGGTTATTGTGAAATGTAACACTGGCAAAATGGTATATTTGACTGTATGTGGGGAATTACAGAGAAGGTCAGAAGAAGTTGCCTTGTTTCTTTGTGGATTTAGAGAAAGCGTACAACAGAGTGCAGAGGGAGGAACTGTGGGATTGCGCGTGGAAGTATGTTAGAGTGATTCAGGATATGTATGAGAGCAGCATGACAGCAGTGAGGTGTGCAGTAGGAGTGACGGATGGGCTCAAAGTGGAGGTGGGACTGCATGAAGGATTAGCTCTGAGCCCCTTCTTGTTTGCTCTGGTGATGGACAGGCTGACAGATGAGCTCAGGCAGGAGTCTCAATGGACTATGATGTTTGCGGATGACAGAGCGGGTGGAAGAAAGCCTGGGTAAGTGGAAGTATGCGCTTGAGATTAGAGGAATGAAGGTCAGTGGCATCAATCCTGGATACAAGTGTATAAATTAAAGGGAAGCAGGTGGAACAGTGAGGATGAAGGAATAGAGGTAGTGAAGGTGCTGGTGTTTAAGTTCTTGGGGTCAACTGTTCAGAGCAGAAGGTAGTACAGTTACAGGCAGTTAGGAGTTGGTGGAGAAGAGCATCAGGAGTTATCTGTGACAGAAGGAGTGAAGGGAAAGTTTCCAAGATGGTAGTTAGAGCAGCTCTGCCGGAAAGTTTATAGACAGTGGCTCTGAGCGAAAGACAGGAGGCAGATCTGAAGATGTTCAGATGTTCTCTAGGAGTCACAAGGATGGACAGGATAAGAAACGAGATCATCAGAGGGACAGGCCAGGTTAGATATCTTGGAGACAAAGTCAGAGATGCCAGATTGAGATGGTTTGGATCTGGCATCCCTCCTCTTCTGGACATGTGAAGAGGAGGGATAGTGAATCTAGTGGTAGAAGAATGCTGGAGATGGAGCTGCTGGCAGGAGAAAATAGGCCAAAGAGATGGTTTCTGGATGTGGTGGGAGACATGCAGTTGGTAGGTGTGACAGAGGAAATTGGAAATAGATGATTGGCTGTGCTGCCATGTAAAGAGGGCAGGAAACAAGTCTGTTCTCTTCATAGGGTTGCTTGCTCACTATAGCAAGCAAGTTCTTTAGGCTCTGTCCCTTCTTAGGGGGTTGACAATGGATCTTCTTCTTCCAAATATTGTTTTTTGTGTCAGCTAACCTTCCTGACACAACCTTCCCATTTATCCTGGCTTGGGGCCAGCACTGGATGTGGCTGGGTAGGCTGGTACCACTAAAAACCTTGGATGATGGTTTTCTGCCACACCTTATTTTGAATGGGATTTGAACCCGTGTCTCCTGCACCAAAGTCAGGGGTTTAACCCACTGAGCTATCCACCTGTGTATCACTCACTATGAGAGAGAAATATTTTATCATAACATTTTGTTTTTTTTGCGTTCGCAGGTTGTGAGTAATGGAGGTGGGATCAGTGGTGCGTGCCGTGTTCGAGTTCCTCCCCAGTGTCTCTGAGGAGCTGCCGCTCTTCACCGGCGATGTCATTGAGGTGCTCAGTATCGTAGATGAGTTCTGGTTGCTTGGTAACAAAGATGGCGTCACAGGTGAGGCTTCTCCGACAGCAAATAAACCGATGAGCTTGATCTCTTACTGTGCGGTTATCGGTCACGCTCGGGTTTGCCTCCTATCTAGGTTTCCACAGGTTTAGGGTTATCACACGTCCATGACGGGCTTAAATATCACTTAAATATCTTCAACTCAACTCAACTTTATCTATAAGCGCATTTAAAAAACAACAGAGTTGTCTAAAGTCCTGTGCAGTCAATAAAAACATACGCACATGATTAAAACACAATGTTTACATCAAAGGAAAGCAGTAAGACCAGGAAGAAAGAAATGTCCAACAACTCATCCTGGATTAAAAGCCAAGGAATAAAAATGAGTCTTAAGGCGAGATTTAGAAACCGACAGAGTGTGGGGGCTGCCCTGACAAGAGGGGGCAACTCATTCCACAATTCAGGGGCTGCGACATGGAAAGCTCGCTTGCCCGTCTTTTTTTATTGTTTGTTTTATTGTTTTGATTTAGGGACGACCAGAGACAACTGGTCAGCTGACCTCAGCGACCTCGGCGGAGTGTAAGTCTGTAAGAGGTCAGAAATGTACCTGGGTGACGACCCATTAAAGGATTTATAAACAAATAATTCAAACTTAAAATGAATCCTAAAACTTACTGGTAGCCAGTGAAGAGAGGCCAGAACGAGGGAGATGTGTTCTCGCTCGCGTGAGCCTGTTAAAAGAAGAGCGGCGGCATTTTGAACCAACTGTAGACGTGAGAGGGGAGGTATGGCTAACGCCAAATTAAAGTGCATTACAGTAGTCCAGGCGGGTTGTAATAACAGCATGAATAAGCTTTTCCAAATCATTAAGGCCTAAAAAGGTCTTAACCTTAGATAAAAGCCTCAACCGATAAAAACGGATTTAACCACAGAGTTTATCTGTTTATCAAGTTTAAAACCAATGTCCATTTTGACGCCAATGTTTGAAACAGTAGATTTTGTAAACAGCAGGGAGCCCAGGTCCATAACAGAGCCATCAGTGGTACCACTAGGCCCAAACACTTTGACTTCCGTTTTGCTATCGTTAAAATGTAAGAAGTTAAGGGCCATCCAGGCTTTGATGTCCTTCTGACACTCCAACAACGAATTTACAGAACTGGCATCATTTCTTTTCAGTGGCAGGTAAATTAGCGAGTCATCTGCATAGAAATTGTAAGAGATGCCCTGTTTCCTTAAAATCAACCCTAAGGGGAGAAAATACAATGAAAAAAGGATCGGCCCAAGAATGGAACCTTGGGGGCCTCCACATTGAAGTCAGGTATCCCTGACAGGTAAGACCTGAACCACTGTAAGGCTGTGCCTCTGATACCCACACAGCGCTCCAGGCGAGAGATGAGAATGTTGTGGTCCGCTGTGTCAAAAGCAGCTGTTAGATCTAAAAGCATTAAAACTGTGGTTAATACAAGATCATTTAAAAACTCTTAAAAGTGGAGATTCTGTGCTGTGCAGGGCTTTAAAACACGACTAGAAGACCTGAAGAATGCCATGGTTGTTTAAAAAAGACTGTAATTGAACGAGTACAGTCTTTTCTAAAACTTTGGACATAAAGGGGAGTTTAGAGATCGGCCTAAAGGTCGAAAGAACGGAGCTGTCCAAGCTGGCTTTTTTAATTAGTGGTTGTACCGCCGCTTGTTTAAAGCAGGATGGTACAAAAGCTGAAGCAAGACTGCTGTTTATAATGTTTTGGACGTTAGGTCCAATAGCTTCCCAGACCTTTTTAAAAAGGCGAGGTGGGACAGCGTCTGTGGGACAGCGTTTGTGGGACAACGTCTGTGGGACAACGTCTGTGGGACAGCGTCTGTGGGACAGTTTTTGTGGGACAACGTCTGTGGGACAACGTCTGTGGGACAGCCTACAGGTTTAAATTTTGCAGTAATTTCCGTTAAACAAGGAAGAGACACCGACTCAAACTGAGCATGTGATGAAGACAGTAGGGTCGGATGAAGGCAGGGAGATGTTATTTCTGACTGTGGCAATCTGGTCCACAAAAAAGTGCAGAAAGTTCTCACAAGCCTCAGTGGACGCCTCCAGACAAGCTGGCTGGCGGTAAGGATAGAATGAATTGTTTTAAAAAGAACACAAGGTTTGTGACAATTATTTGAAATAATATCAGAGAAATATTGGGTCTTTGTAGATTTAACAGTCCTCTGATATCTTCTCCAGCTTTCTGTCATCATTTCATAAGACACCTGCAGCTTATCCTTCTTCCACTTGCGCTCAGCACGAGTCGTGTCATTCAGCCAGGGCTCAGATTTAGGTTTGTGATGCCTGGTTTAAAGACGATGTCCATAATGTTTTCACAGGCAGAGAGAAATGACGTCATTAATTCTTCAGTGCTAGAACAAGAATCGGTATCTGACTGAGTGACCTCAAATTAAACAGGCATGTGATCTGAGAAGACAGCATCACAAATGTCAACATTAAAAACATGTAGACCTCACGTTAAAACCGGGTCCAGCGTACCCCTGTTCTTGTGTGGGACCAGTAACAGACTGTACAAGATTAAAAGCATCAAGAAGATTTAAAAGGTCTTTAGCCTTCGGCTTAGCAGGACAACAAACATGGACGTTAGACTCAGCGACAATTAAAACCAGCTCCTATTCTGGCAGAATTCCAGCCAGGAAACCAGAAAAGTGATTATTCAAATCTTTGTTGTCCTCGGGAGGCCGGGAGAGAAGGACCCGGTTCAAACGTACTAAGTTCAAAGCCGGAGAAGGCGGCCGGTGACATTTGCTCTTAATTAAAACTATTCTCAAAAACGGTGGCTACTCCTCCACCTCGACTTGTAGTCCTGTGTGAGTTGAAGTTTTCACAGTCAGCTGGTTAAAGTTCTGAGAAAGCGCTTGACTCACCGACACTCAGCCAGGTTTCAGTCACAAAGAGGAAATCCAATCCACCGGAGGAGAAGAAGTCATTAAGAATAAATGTCTTATTTGCTAGCAATCTAGCGTTTACCTGGGCAAACCTGGTAGAAGGGGGGACATTTGCCAGCCGGGGGGCCCACCTCAGCGGCCGGAGCCCGGCGTCTGTGATGCTTCCTCCGGGCTGGAGGAGCCTCAGCGCGGAAAAAGGTCAGCCGGAATTCCGAAAACAGTGGGGGAAGAGATGTCTGCTGATTTGGATCGTACTTTACTAACGTTGATATGTCTTGTGACAAGAGTCAGAAACAATGGTAGTACAAACAATACTGACAGCGGATGACAGCAGGCCACACACACACTGGCGCCATCTTACCTCACCCTCCACCACCCTTTACCTCCTGCTTAAGTTTTCTCTTCAGCAGGTCTGAAAACTGATTTACTGACTTTATCTCTGAAACTAATCTCTCTAAGACCCTGAAGTGTTTAAAACCGACAATATACACTTCTCTGAGGTTCCCCATAAATTGGATAAAAACAGGAAGTCGCTGCGGGCTGAAACGCCGCCAGAAAACACAGATGATTAATTTATGAACCGAGTTTTCTGGAAAGAGGAAACTCGAGTGAATACTAATAAACAAGTTAATTTTAGATAACCTTTAATCCCTTTTTAATCTACATAAAGCCCGGGTTCAAAGGTCATCCAGTGCTTCTTCACCTTCCTTTTGAGATTAAAACGGAACCGCCCTAACATTACATCATCAGAAGGGAAAGCACGCTAGAAGGAAGTCTGGAGGAGAGGGGCGGTGATCTGTCCACCACTGACGACCAGTCTACGGGAGGGTGTTGGTTGATGGGGATTTAATCCTCCATGAAGGTTGGGTGTATTCTGGTAACCTGAAGATGTCAGCCGGTTAGTTGTTCGGTGTCATCACTGCTTGTAACGTCTCTGATGTCATTTAACCGTCTCTGATGTCATCAAGCCATCTCTGATGTCATTAAACCGTCTCTGATGTCATTAAACCGTCTCTGAAGTTAGCTGCTGGATGCACAGACTTTCAACATGGCCGCAGTATCAGTCAGACACCATGAGTGATGCTGTTCTATAAAATACATACCTAATACTAATAACGTATAGTAATATAAATCAAGAAATAACAATCATACAATTAGAATATAATAATAAACTTTATATATTATTTAATGGACCAATCAATAGATTACTTTTTAGATTAAAGTATAGTAACATTACGTTCAACATCATTATTGTTTTTGATTATATATGTATTATTGATGGTGTTTTCTTCTCTCTTCTTCTGTGGTGCCGCCCTCAGGTCAGTTCCCCAGCACCTTTGTGGAGGAGGTCACCATTCCCAGCTCCAGACCTGGAGACCGACTCCACGTGTGCATCAACGACTTCAGCTCATCAGAGACGGGACGCCTGCCGCTGAGGAGAGGTACCTCACGACATACAGATACACACACAAATATACATTTATATATTTATATAGAAAGACGCCTGAGGGACATGCGGACCATCTACATGAAACTTTAACGATCACCTGTGGAAGTTAGCTCACGTCAGCTACAGCAGAGAACAGCTAAGCCCAGCGTCTTTTTCCAGAAGAGGTCCTCGGACATTCCAGACCTGACCTGAATCCCACAGAAACACTCAGGTTGGATTTGAGGAAAGCAGGTAAAACCAGAAATATTCCAGAACTAGAGGCCTTCTCTCATGAGGAATGGGCTAAGATTCCCGGGAAAGGTTCCAGAAGCTTGTGTGTTTATGGATCATGTCAGCAGCAGGTTGAAGCAGCTGATGGTTCTGCAAACCTGATAGGAAACATTGGATTCCAACTTCTCAAACTGTCCACTAGAGGTCCTCAGAATCAAAGGGACTCCCTTCATAGGTACCTCACAGGTCCATTACATCGGACTGGAGGTCTGCGGAGGTTCTGATGTTACTTGTAGGTAAAGTATTGAGTGATGATCTAAATGAGTCAGAAAGTTAAAGTGCACCAACATTAATGGTGTTAATTATTATTTCCCTTCTAAATATTAAAGACTACTTTTATGATACTGACCCTACACGCGTCCCTCTGTCCCTCTGAATGTCCTCATGTTCCTGGCCGTCAAATACTGTTTGATTTTTATTCCTGTTTATTTTGATGATGTCACAGATGAACCACACTTCCTGCATCACAGGAAACCTACCTGTGATGCAGGAAGTGTATTCAGACCCCTTGAGCTTTGGTTTCCAGTCCGTACTGGCTCTTTTCCAGTGGCAGACACAATGGGGGGCGGAGCCTCAGCAGGTTTGGAATGTGGCCTCCATGACTTTAGACTGCCGAGCCGACATTCCTCTGATCCTGCAGGAGCAGCGGATCTATTCCCGCTACGGCTCACGCTGGAACACCGGTCAGATGTTAGAATGTTCGGATCCTTCAATCTGAAAAATTTTTTCAAGAAATGAGAGAAACGATAAATATAAATATTCAAGATAGAATAAAATCATTCAAACAACCTGAAGACGGCAATAACACAAATCAAAATATCTGATCTCAAAGATCCTGCAGACGATAATCTGTCGCCAATCCATACATCCATCACTGCATCCATCCATCCATATCTGCATCCATCCATCCATCTCTGCATCCATCCATCATCCATCCATCCATCATCCATCCATCTCTGCATCCATCATCAATCCAACAATCCATCCATCCCTCCATCAATCCAACAATCCATCCATCCATTCATCTATCCATGCATCTCTGCATCCATCCATCCATCCAACCACCAATCCATCCAACAAGTCCATCAATGCATCATCCATCCATCTCTGCATCCATTCAACAATCCATCTCTGCATCCATCCATACATCTTTCCAACTATACATCCACCCATCTCTGCATCCATCAATCCCTCCACCTTTGCATCCATCCTACCATCTCTCCACCCATCCATCTCTGCATCCATCCAGCTTTTCATCAATCTCTCCACCCATCCATTTCCGCATCCATCCATCCAACCTACTCTGATCCATCTATGCATCTATCAATCCATCTCTCCACCCATCCATCTCTCCACCCATCCATCTCCGCATCCATTCATCCACCCATCTCTGCACCCATCCATCCATCTCTGCATCCATCCACTTCTCCATCCATCATCCATCCATCCTTCCATCTCTCCACCCATTCAATTCTACATACGTCTATCTCTAGATCCATCCATCCATCTTTGCATCCATCCATCCATCTCTACTTCCATCCGTCTCTGCATCATCTCTCCATCCAGCTATCTGTCCATCTCTCCACCCATAATATCTGCGTCGATCCATCTCTCCACACATCGATCTCTACATCCAGCCATCCATCTTTGCATCCATCCTTCCATCTCTCTATCCACCCATCTCTCCACCCCTCATTTCTCCATCCATCTATATCTGGGTCCATCCATTCATACATCTATCTTTGCATCCATCCATCCAGCTCTGCATTCATCTATCCTTCACCTGTAGTGACCCCCTACATTCCATGTCTCCGTAGGTGATGTTGTGGTCGTAGAAGTTGGAGGATCCAAGGACCTCGGAGAAACCTGGCAGCGCGGTTGCAACGCTTTGGGAGCCCGTGGTCTCTTCCCCACATCATGCGTGAAGGAGCTGAACCTTTCCGGACGCTCCAGGCAGCTTTCCGAACGCTCGGCTCAGGCCCAGGCGTTAGATATCCCACCATACGCCCTGGGTCAGGCCCGGGCGCTCATGAGTCTCCATGCTCAGCTCAATGAAGAGCTGGACTTCCGTGAGGGTGACTTGATAATCATCACGGGTTTGCCTGAGTCAGGCTGGTTCCAGGGGGAGCTGGAGGGACGCCGAGGCATCTTCCCAGAAGGATTTGTGGAACTTCTGGGTCCACTCCGCTCTCCTCAGGAGCCTGCAGACTGCCAGTATTTGAGCCATGGTTCTGAACAGTTCAGCTACGAGGACTCTTTTGACGGCGGAGAGGGGACTGAGGAGGAGGGTGCAGGGGATGGGGATGTTTTTGTGAGAGAGGAAGAGGAGCAGAAGGTTGCAGAAGAACAAGAACCAGAGGAGGAGGAGGGCGGGGTCTTTGCTGTGGCTCTGTATGACTTTCGTGCCATGGAAGCAGGCGAGTTGGACTTCGATACAGGAGACCGCATACGTGTTCTTAGCACCTTGGCGGATGGGTGGCTGGAGGGGGCGCTGCGAGGGCGATACGGCATTTTTCCTCACCGTTTCGTAAAAATACAGGATGACCAACAGAAACCTGTAGACGCCGTCGAACTGGAAAACGGCCAGGAGAACATTTCGGGCCCTCCATCGCCCAACGGCACAGAGATTGATCCAGAATGGAGGACTTATGAGGATCACACTGTTTGGGACTTGGACTACTTTGAGAGGACTGAGGAGCAGACGGGTAAATGTGAAAGTGCTGGACCTAAAAGTGGCAGCAGAGCCCAGCAGAGAGGGGAGGCTGACCCTCAGCCACGTAGACCGGCTGCTCCACCACAACAACGGCCCGAGAGACCAAGATCCACCCCTCCAGCAAGACCTAAACTCCCGTCTCGGCTGAGCCTCCCTTCCCAGCGCAATGATCCATCATCTGACACACACCAATCAAAGAACGCTAATGGCACCTCTCGGTCCTTACAGTCCAGACTGAGCCACACCCTCCCAAACACTCAGTCTGGTTGGTCTAGAGATAGCAGGTATCGCCAGAGTCCGCCGGATGGCGCTTCAACCAATAGCAAAAGTTTGACTCTCATCCAGGGTTTAGTAAGCCTGGCCCAGAGCCAGAAGAAGATGACTCGCCATGCTAGTGTCAATGATGCTGATTTGATGACAGGTGACCCACAGGCACGGCGTTCCCAGAAGTCTTTTCGTGGTTCTAGTGGTTTACGGACCTTTGCAACCTCTGCCAGCGACCTGGAGACGAAGCTCTCCCAGCAGCTTTTTGAGTTTGAGAAAAGCTTAACAACTTCATGGAGTGATACCAGCGTGAGTTCTGCGCTTCCAAGGGGCGTGACATCTGTCGATGACCCAAGCCAGCTGTCCCAGATCTCACGCCACTTTTCCATTTTGGACTACAGTGACGAAAGCGACATCATCCGAGGATCCCACCAGTCCAGTTCGCTTGAGAGGCGACTGACCCTTCGGCCCCCGCCCCCTCGTCCCAGTGTCCTTCGTCGCCTTGCAACTGCTAATTACAAACCAGCCCGTCCGGCTCCACGCCGCCCTCC
This sequence comes from Lophius piscatorius, assembly GCA_009660295.1. Lineage (NCBI taxonomy): Eukaryota > Metazoa > Chordata > Actinopteri > Lophiiformes > Lophiidae > Lophius > Lophius piscatorius. Next base: position 38,807 of record VRLP01001285.1, on the reverse strand, counting down.
TCAGAGACAGAATACTGCTCCTCCCAACAGCAACTCTATCACAAACATCTTCTACAGCCCTGATGAAGTAGCTTCCAGCATCCTTGACCACGGACCGGGAGATGGGCAGGAGTTCGGTGACCTTGCCGCTGCCCAGGAACAGGAAATCCAGCGGAACCTGGAGGCGGAGAAAGAGCTGGAGAGAGAAATGGAGTTGGAGGACGAGAGACAGAGAGAGGAGGAGAAGAGGTACCAGCTGTTGCTACGACTACAGGAGGTGGAGCAAGACATGGAGGCATACGCCCACACGGCGGAGGAACTCCGGACCATGTTGGACGAGGAGGAGGATGAGACGGCCCGGATGCAAGCCTTGGAGAATCTGGAGTTCTGCAACTACACGCTGGAGACACTGGCTCTGGAGCAGCAGCAGCTGCAAGGTAGGTCACTGGTTGGTGCCAGAGCTTAAGCTTAGAAGTAACTCTGGATATTTTCAAGCAAGATCTGTTTGATGAACAAGAAGCCAAAGATTGCGATCAGAGGTCAGGGGTTACTTATGGTTTAGTCGAGAAGTAGCGTTGAAACACTGACGTCTCACATAGCTGAATGCTACTTGTTGATGTCACTGAGTTGAGGTAAACTTCCAGTAATGCAGTGTCATCATAGCTAATTTCAGCTATAGTGACTTAACTTCACCAAACAATCCTAGTTAAAGTTTGCTAATATAAGCTATCATAGCTAAATTTAGCCTACATCAACTATTATAGTTAAAGTTGGCTAATGTCAGCTATCATTGGTAAACTCTCCTAATGTCAGCTATTAAAGTTTGCTAATGTCATCTATTATATTAAAGTAAGCTAATGTGAGCTATCATAGCTAAAGTTAGCGAATGTCAGTTATTGTAGCTTAAGTTAACCTATGTCAGCTATCATCGCTACAGTGAGCTAATGTCAGGTACCAAAGCTTAAGTTAGCTAATGACAGTTATCGTAGGGTAAGCTAGCTAATGTCAGGTACCATATCTAATGGGAGTGAGTTTAGCGTCCTAACAGCTTGGCAGATGAACCTGTCCATGACTCTGGTGGAGCAGCCACGGAGGAAGGAGGCAGTGGAGGTTGTGTGAAGGGAGGCTTGGGTCATGTGAAGAGGACATGAGCAGAAGTGACTTTTCATCCATCTAACCGTACAACTATCTTCAACTCTTTCAAAGTTGTGATGAGTAAATTACTCTCTGATGTAGTCCGGTACTGTGTCGAAGTCGCCATATTTAAAATGCGTTAGGCGCTGAAAAGACTCAGCCGGAGGATTACGTCATGAAGCTGGGTATGCCAGATACAACTCAAACAGAGATCTTTCCGAAACGGTGTTCACATGCAGCAACTGGCTATCTGAAATGCTTTCCGAAAGGACTTAGACTACCTCCTTGTCAATGGATGAAATCTCATTCGGAAAGGGGAGTTTACTTGCAGCATTTTCTTCCCGATTCGGGGTCTTTTCTCAATGTATTCGGAATTAAGCTGTCCATGTTACCCACCTAATGGTGCCACGGTGGAGGGGGCACATGATGGGTGGGGGGAGTTCCTGCTTTCTTCAGCTTGCGGAGGAAGTAAAGGCGCTGCAGATTTTTCCTGAGCTTGAGCTTTTGTCACGTAGGTATGAAGTGCACAACTGCACTGAGTGCAAGAATCTTTTCATCCCCTTCGATCCCTCCACCCTCCTTCAGTGGCAGAGAACACACTGGGTGTAGTTTAGGGGATCTATTGACGTAGCAAGACCAAATGGTGGTGAGCAGTGACGCCTCTCGTCACTGTTTGGACACATTCAGGAAGCTCGTTGTGACGGATCAGCAGCAAGGAGTGAGCTCAGATGGCATTTATCGTTGATGTCACTGTGATGTCACTGAGCATCACTTAGTGACCGCCGCTACTTTACTTGCTGTAATATTAATGCTAGCTAATGCTATAACAATCATAGTTGCGGCTACATCGTGAAGCATTTTGCCATCGTCCCAATAACACCTTTATTTATTCCCGCTTATACAACCCGTGGTGTCGACCCCAGCGTTCAGCTAGTGCGCCCAACGTTAGCCGTGACATGTGACACGGCACTTCTGCAGACATTTTCTTCTTCTCTTTCTTTTTTCCTTGCCGGTGCTTTAAAACATCCTCCTTTAAGAAAATCACTGCACAGACCTGATGATCAATCAGAACCGATCGGTCATAAAGGTAGAGCTTCTGTAGTCCTGATTAAATCTCACTGATGTAATCAGATTACTGCGGGAGGACTCTCATCAAATGCCTACTTTAAACTTGAGATTTTCAGGAACTAATGAATAATTTCCTGTTTATTATTTCTATTGTTGTGTTGAAATGATTCAACTATTGCAAGTGAAATGACTCACTTGCAATAGTTGGTCTATTGTGTTCCTGGTCTGCCCATGATTGGAATCAGCCTGAGGGCGTGATCCCGCCTACAGGTGCTGTAAGGGTCACATGGCCCTTCAATCTTCAGAACCCACGCCCACCGCAGGACGTTTGTTCATCGGATTTCATTATGATTGTGTTTTACAGGACGTCATGCACATGTCGAGCAATCTTTGATGTCAACATCTGGTGCGCCCTCAGCTAGGAGAGTTTCACTAGTTTTTGAGGGGCGTGTCTCTCAATGTCGCGCCTTGAAAATACAAAGGCAGCTTGTTGTTGTAACAGCGAGAGGCGTTTCGAAGTCCAGGCCCCTGACGTGTGTTAGAAACCTGAAATTTGGCAGACGTGAGTCTCATAGCATGATCTACAGAATAGCCTCCTGGTGCCATAATCCAAAGCAAACAGAAAGTCGCCCATTAAAAAAAATAAATTCTTCATTTTGTGCTACTTTGATAAACCTATCCCGGATTTTTGACCCGCTCGATGTGAAATGTAGTCAGTTAAATCTGAATGTATGAAAGTTATGGAATGTTCTATGTGTACCTGTAAGGTTTGGCCAAGGCAGTGGGGCAAACTTTGACCACCCCCCCCCCCCATAATACTAATAATCAGTTATCATACAATTTAGTTTGATTCTGATTAAACAGAATAAGAGTAATTTTGTTTTCCTGTTTTCAGCTGTTATCAGGTTAGCAGGAATATCTGTTGATTTTTTCTGTTAGTCAGAATCCGATCTGTTGTTGTTTACAGCAGTGAGACTAGGAACGCGGAATTCAACATTACAGATACTAAATAGATATAAATATAATCAAACTAAAACTTATTATTAATGTATGATTAGAAATACATTTTTAAATGAATAATGTCTCATTATTGAATGTAAATAAAGAAGTGTATTAATAAAAATAAATAATACAAACTAAATATAAAAGAAAAATAATAAAAACAAAATAAAGTTGTTTTTAAAGTTACAGTAAGTGATTGATAGATTAAATATTAAATTAATAAATTATGAATTATGTAAATTACGCATTTTAAATTCCTGAGATATAAAATAAATAATATCTTTATATGATAATAAACAAACGAAGGATAAATTACAGAAATTAATATAGTAGTTAAATAATATGAAATAAATAAATATCAAATCATTTAATATAGAAACAGTATAAATATAATTAAATTAAATATAGGAGTAAATGATTATTTCAAAAATAAATATAAAATATAGTACAATAAATTGTACGTACAAATAATCAACAAATAATACATTTAAAATATATGAAATATAGAATAAATGATATATGAATGAACTGATTATAAATGGGATTTCTTGACTTTTGTGTAATCAAAACTTTAAAACAAAATTAAAATAAAATGTAATGTATTATGAGTGACTGATATGTTTCAGAATAAAAGGCCTCCTACTGTGAGTTCTTCAACCTGGTTTTTCCAGATGCTCTCAGTGTGGTTTGACAGCAGAGGAATGTTGCCGGAGTGTTTGACATTCCTGCCGCAGACTCGGACTCAGTTTCGGTCGTCTGAAGCGACAGTAAACTATTATAATAATTAAACCGTACGACATCGGAACTGAACAACGTCTACAGCCGTAACTCCTCGCCCAAACTTCACTAAACCATTTCTACAAAAAAAGACCAAACACCAGAAAACAAACATTTGAATGTAAGATACTCAACATGTTTATCAAATAAACAAAACATGTTAGCAGTCTATCAAACAAACATCACAATCCTTCATCAGCCACAGCAGTAGGTGGCGCTATGGAGGGAACAGTTTCCAGTTCCCACCAGAAGTCCAGCTTCTGGTCACTTTATCCAATCTTTAATTTAAAGCTTTAAACTTTGTAAAGTTTTCTGTCGGCTACGACTGACGGGTTTGCGTCGGGCTTAAAATCCTCATAGGATTGGCTTTTTTAAAAATATGTAACATATCAGTCGAATGCTGCAAGTTACATCTGGATTGTTACTCCCTCAATATTTATACGAGAAATACAACATATTTGATGGTTGATCAGTTGATAATGGTTCATTCTGTTAGTTGGTTTTTGGTTGGTTGGTTGGTCTATTGGTTTGGTTTTTGTTTGGTTGTTTGATGTGTTGGTTTGGTTTTTGGCTGGTCAGATGATCTGTTAATTGCTTTTTATTTAGTTGTTCTATTGGGTTTTGTTTTTAGTTGCTTGATCTTACTGTTGGTTTGTAGGTCTGCTTGTTGGTGGGCTAAATTCCACCAGAGTTTTATCCACATCTTCACAACCTATTGGCATATTTTACCAATATATAGAGCTGTCTGCATGTTTTGCTAATGGTAGTTCCTCATGTGGAGTGATGGAAAAATATCCCTCAGTGACCTTCAGTGGTTTTTTTCCTGTTTGAATGATACAGTTAAATATTTAACGTATCAAACTAACTCAATGAAATCACAGACATGAAGCGGTCCATCTGCAATGATTGGAGGAAGTTAAATACAAGCCGGTTTAGACATTTATTCTACTTTTAATTACTTTCCTATTTAAATATTCCACTGATTCTGTGGACTTATGCGTTAAACACTTTGTTTAACACATTTCAAGCATAAAGGAGTGTTTTCACATGAGACTTTGTCAAATTTATTGTCATCTTTGGTTAAATTTTGTTTGCAAGAGCCTTACAAAGGAGAATTTAAGAAGGAAAATTGGCCTCAGAGGGTTAAAGCTGTCCCTTTGGTGTTTGTCTCTTTCATGGCGAGCTGAAGGAAGGAGGGGGGGGGGTCATATTATACTTCAGCTTTATGAATAGAGCCGAGTTTTTCTCACACTGGACGATCTTCTCTCCAACAATGGCTGATTGTGCAGCGCTGCAGACTCCATTCTCCGTGAGCCCCCCCACATAACACAAAACTCCTCTGTCAATCATTGTCAGGGAGAGTCACATGACTGTGTTCAGTTTAAAGGTTTGGGTCATGGTGAAGCACAAAAACAGGATATCAGGAAGGACTGAAACCCCTGAAGTCTGCAGGCCGTCTGTTTTCCTGCAAGCGTAGGCTCCAGCCAATTAAAATTGAGGGCGGAGCTTCAGGGATATTCCTCCACTCATGTGACTCCTCTGAATCATTAACCTAAGGAGGAGGAGGGGCCGCTCCTGTTTTCTGTGGGGAGGGCAGGACTCCGCTCAGACAGTCCTGCTGAGGCAGCGGGGGAGAGAAGTTAGGAGACAATATGCCGGACAGGTGGAGTCTCCCACGGAGCGCTGCTCTTCTGGAATGCAGGACTTTCGAAAGAAGAAATCAGCCGCGTTGAAAAACGTCAGCAAGCGCCATGAACAACCCGGTGGTTTATGGAAACCCAGTCATGCTGGGTCCGGTGGACTGGAACTATGCAGTTGGTCCCCCGGTGAGGAGGGGGAAGAGTGTAGAGGAGTTGGGGGATGCTGGTTGGGCAAGAGAGAGGGAGAGGATGGCCCATCTGCAACAGCTCCAACAACTACACCACCTGCAGTATCAGCAACAAGTCGTATACCCTGAGTACCCACCTGGACAAGTCATGGTGGCCAGTCCTCCTCCTGTACATGGAGGTGCGATGGTCCCAACACCATGGCCTGTCCAATTCGAAAACCAGGCCCAGATTCCTCCGGTCCACCAAACCAGCTTGGAGTTCGAGGACAAGCTCACGAGGCACCAAGGCCACAATGTCTACTTCCACCCTGGTTCAGAGAATGGCCACCTGGATGTGAGGATCTCTGAATGGAAAGGCAAGCACTGCTTCTATGAGGGTCCGGAGGTGGGCTACAGCAGAGCGCCACAAGACTTAAGACAGGAAAGCTTCCTGGACCAGGATAGAAGAGGACGGGACGATAGCTATGACCAATGGGAGGACCGCCAGCAGGAGACGCGGGATCGCTACGACCACCGAGAGGACCGCCAGCGCGAGACGCGGGATCGCTACGACCACCGAGAGGACCGCCAGCGCGAGACGCGGGATCGCTACGACCACCGGGAGGACCGTCAGCGGGAGACGCGGGATGGCTACGACCACCGGGAGGACCGTCAGCGGGAGTCGGGAGATCGCTACGACCGCCGAGACGACAGTCAGTGGGAATCGCGAGATCGCTACGACCACCGGGAGGACCGTAAGCGGGAGTCGGGAGACCGCTACAACCGCGGAGACGACAGTCAGTGGGAGTCGCGAGATCGCTACAAATACTGGGAGGACCGTCAACGGGAGTCCAGGCAGCAGGAGGATCATGATCGGAGATACGATGATCGTTACAACAGCAGAGAGGAGCAATATCATGGCGACAGGAAATGCCGCGAGCCTGACGACAGCGAGTTAGAGGACTACTATCCGCATAGGGACAATAACGGCTACGAACGACAACGGGAGGGTCACCAATCCAGAGAGAAAGACTACTACCAGCGCCGAGAGAAGGACCGCTATTATGGCGAGAGGAAGGGGACGGATACGTCCGACCGCAGGGACGATTCATACCGAGACCATCATCGACGGGCCGAGGAATACAGTAAAGGACGGGACCAGTACCAGTCAGAATTGGACGAGACAGACCAGTATTACAAGGACGAGGACAGAAGGAGCGCAGAATCCAGAGAACGTTCCCAAAACAAGTCCAGAGACAGATATCGGGATATGCGCTCCATGTCCTTAGAGTCGCAGTATGAGGACCCCGGAAAGGGACGCAGGACGCACTGTGAGGAATGGGTCCAGCAGCAGAACAAGAAGTTGGAGCTGAGGGAAATGCGCAGCTTTGAGGATCCCGTTGTATACAGCTACACCGATGAGCAGGAAAGGGGATACGAGTCGAGCGCTAGTTCGAGACGGGTTCGCAAACCCGTTTATGTGGGCTCGCTGGATCGGAACAGTTTCTACAGGAAGACAGCGCCAATCTCAGTACAAAAGTTTAGCACCACCAAGAAACCAAACAAAGGTAAACATGAGGTCATATTGGGGGGGGGGGTATTTAGTGATGTGTTTGGTCAGCATGAGGTCTCCCTGTGTTGGCGGTACTTAATCTTTTAGAGGGTCCAGATCTCTGAAACAAAAGAGGAGGCCCGTCTGTCTTCTTATCGTCAATGACCTCCAGAGCGACTCCTCTGATCGATTCAAAATGCTGACCCGCCAGACCCTCTCACAGAGACCCCTCATCGGTGTCAGCTCTCACAGGAAATTGAATCGTCAGGTATTTGTAGGCTTAAGAACTTGCAGGACCGGTTTCTGGGCTCCTTGTTACAGCAGCATTGGTAACCAGTCGGGTCAGTTCTTCTGTGTTTTGGTTGTTTGACACTCAAAACTTCACGGCGACTGAAGCGTCTGAGTAAGGAGTCTAGAAAGAGTCATCAACTCTGGAGGGGTTTGTTATTGGGACAAGAGCAACACACACCTATCAATCCTTTGAATACTCTCATAACAGAACCGCAACCAAGACCCTGTCTAAAACCAGGGTCTCTGCGGGTCTCATAACGTCTAAAATCTCATTATATGGATTTCTGACCGTAAAAAGACTGACACGTGTGGCGGTATCATGTACAAGGTTTTAAATGAGACCTCATGGGTCTTAAATATCCGAGTTATTTCAATAATTACATTTATTTCCCAGGGGAGGGACGGCCATCCCAACATTCATTCATATCTGCAGTACATTCCCTAACATAGTATTACATTTCATTTCTAATGGTTTTGAAAAGGTCTGAAATTCAACTTTCTGAAACCTGCAGAAACTCTGAAATCACCTAGTTTGTTTGTTTACACTGAGCAAAACAGCAGCAGAACAGAACCGCGCCGGAGTGGCGTGACGTATTACATCTGGGTGTGAAGCAGCACTTTCTAAAAGAACAGGGTTTAAATCAGATCCTTTATTTAGCAGAGTAAAATCCTGAAATTAAAATATCTTCTCCAAGAGTCCAGTCCGGCAGCACAGAAACAGAACAATAAATAGAGCCGGTACAAAAAACCCAACCCAAGCTCTCAGACTATACAAAACAATCAAGTTCAAAAGAGTCGTTCAAAAACTCCCCCAAAGTTCTGACCGTTTCAGTTCCCAGGGATTGGGTTTTATCTGAAAGCTGTGTAAAAACTTACTTACTCTGTTCTGGCTTTGGGCATCATTTGTAAAAAGAAAAAGTTTTATTTTTGGTCATATTATATTTGGGTTTTAAATATTTGTGTGTTAAGATAAACAGGAAGCAGACAGATTTATAAACTGATGAATGAGTCTGGAAATATACAGAGAGTTGGAGCAGATCCTGCACATCCTGCCGTGTCCTCAGTATGAAGATGTTTTCAGTTGAGTTAGCTGCTCACTGCTACTAGCTACTCAATGCTACCAACCTCTAACTGCTACAATCTTTTAACTGCTACTAGCTTCTAACTGCTACCAGCCTATAACTCTTTCTAGCTTCTAACTGCTACCAACCTCGAACTGCTAGTAGCCTAAAACTGCTGCTAGCATCTAACTGCTGACAGCTTCTAAGTGTTACTAGCTGCTACTGCAACAGCTGCTAGTTGTCAGCTGTTACTAGTTATTAACTGTCATTAGCTACTAACTGATGCTGTCTGTGTTTTAGACTTACGGTTGTGAGACACACACAAATGTTGTGATGGATATGTCATCGCCCCGTTCTGCCTTCCCACCTCGAGTTTAAAGAGAACAGAAATGGATATTTAGATATTGTCAGCATGAATAAAGCCTCGTTTACACAGCCAGTCTGAGGTTTGACTAGTACACACCTTTATTGGTCTTTGCTTTTCTGTAGAAAATACAAAAACGATGAATCAGAACGTACAAAGTAGAAGTGTTGGTTTTCTAAGAAAATAGAATATGAGGGCGGAGCTAAGGCATAACTCTTGTTTTTTTTTGACATTATTAGCTTGCTTTCTTGTGCCACAGGTCAAAGGTTATAAGAAGACAAGACTTCTAAGTCAGCTCATCATAGAAACTTTTTTTGAACCTGTGAAGAACTCTAACGCAGAAATAACAGGACAGTCAAAAACAAGTGAAATCATGCCGGGCGACACAAATGTGAATAGCTGGTGGAAAAATAAATGTTGCTATTGGTGTCCTTGCGTGATAGAAGGAGGTATCCGTGCTTTGAGATTCTCTGGACACCATGAAGTTGACAGAGAAATGGAGGAGGAGCTTATCATAACAGTGTTACTCAATGTTATATACCTACCGAAAGCAGATGTAGCTGGTTGTTACGGGTCAGAGCCAGAACAGAAACGGTATCAAGTTTGCGTCACACTAAATTATGTCAAGTTCAGTGAGTTGGGAGTTTTCAGTTTTTATTCTTTTATTGTTTTATTGTTCCTTCTTTTCTTTACAACGCAAATATTTAGTGGGCGGGCTGTGTGGAAAGAAAGAGGCGGGACTAAAGGGTCATTCCTCTTTATTTTATCACAGCTCTGAGAGATGTCTGTATGCTGACACGAGATGATGATGATGATGATGATGATGATGATGAGGGGGAAGAGTTCAGACACATATCTCACCAGAGGGCAGCACCAGAACAAGACAACAGAACACTCGGTTCTTTATTAGGGTCGGGTACTGCAGTGAATCATTGTACTACAATGTTTGCAAAGTTCATATTTTGATATAACATGCAACAATAATGAAGGAAATGAATCATGATTTTACTATTCAGAATATTATTATTATGATTTATGATTATTTTTCTTCAAAAATGACACAAATAGGGATTTTTAGGCTTTCTTAAAAAATACTTAAAGAAACAAAAGTAACTAATCATAAGATCTGAATCTACTCATCACATGACAGGTGTTTATAATTATTATTGTTATTATTATTCTAGCATGTTTTGGGTCTGATGTTCGTCATCGTCTGTGAACTTCAGACGTATGATTCTATAACGGTTTCATCCTATATCCGTTCATTTAACTGCTTCAGAGAATCGTTTCCTGTTCGGACTTACATATTAATTATCCTTTAACGCGGCGGCTGTAAACTTTTTTAAACTGTCATCTTGTAGCAACTATACTGTCTTCAGTGAACATCTTCATCCAAAATGTGACCAAACTCTCAGTAAAGTCTTGGGTTTGATGCTGGAATGCGGGACATCAGGGGCAAAAAAGAGGAAACAGAGGCGGGACTTCCTGGTAAAATTCCAAAAGTTGCAGATTGCTAGCGAAGATGTGAATGGTGCTGTTTCTTGTGAAATGTAAAGCAAGACGTTTTCCTGCATCCCGGTTTTATTGTGCAGCCCTGCTCTTGAGACGAAGCGCTCTAAAAGGTTTGTTTTGTTGTTTGGTGTTGGGCTGCAGAAATCACAACATGTAGTGCCTTACAGACGTGATCAGATCACCAGGACAGAGAGGGATCAGGTCTAGAGTCCTGTTTGGGACAGACGGTGGTAAGCATCAGCGGAGACCGCTCTGACTCTCTTCATCGTGTCCGACAGGAAGCAGGTGGCGCCCTACGACCCCTCCCCCACTCACTTACTCACTCCCACCACACATCCACTCTTGGAGTCCTGGTATTAATCCCTAGCGTCAGCAGGATGAGGGGATGGCGGGGGTCCGTCTGGTGCCAGGCGCTTTCCAGCACCGACTCCTTAGTGGGTCTTATCTGAGAGATGACGGCATCTTTGAAAACACACACACACACACGCGCACACACGCACACACCCACACATGCGCGCTGGACGCTGCGGCGTTGTGTCATCCTGTAATCTGGTTAACGTGTTTCAGCTTCCTCAGGCCTCTGGTCATTAGAGCCCGCCGTTGCTGCAGTGGCGTTTATTGGGTTCAGACATGATTCGGTGACATTGAGGTTACGGCGGCCGCTGTCTGGCCTACGGACGGTTCTGGCACGCCAAAGTTTAAGATCTGACATTATGTGCAGAGGAGAATAACATAGAAGGTGGGGTCTCTTTAAGTACTTCTAACCTTCATTTAAACTTGATGATGATTGATGGCGAGGTCCCACCATCCTGATAACCCCCGCCATGAAAGTCTCCCCAGCTGTTTGTAGGTTTACCCAAAAACTGCCTGATAGATTTTCAGGGAACTTGGTAGGATAACGTCAGACGAACCCATTAAATGACTACTCCTTTATTTCACCATGGACGTAAGACATGAAAGGATCTCAAACTGTGTTTAAGGCTGAGGCAGGGTCCTGTGCGACAACTTAAAAAAAATTCTAGAGAGGATCCGGAAAAAGGTTTGCATCCAGGAACGTCTGTTGACATTACAAGATCGGGCTTGACAGACTCTAAACCAAAACTACATTAGCAGAAGAGTGAGAAACGGGCCACAAATTAACTATTGGAGGAATTTTGAGCAGATCCGGATGAAGAGTTGGATCCATGATAGAAATTTCAGCAAACGTTCTGATATCCTTGAGGGATTTGAATTATCCATCCATCTTTCTCTTCTTATCCAGGGTGGGGTCACAGAGGCAGCAGGTCATCCTGGTGGATCCCAATGCATTCCCGGGCCACATGAGAAATTTAGTCCCCCCAGTGGGTTCTTGGTCTATCTCAGGGTCTCCTCCCAGTTATATGTGCTGGGAAGCATCCTGGAGACATCCCTAATTAAATGAGGCTGGCCCCTCCCCCCTCATTTTGATTGCTTGACCTCATTCTTATTCTTCTGATAGCCGTTATCAGCTAATAGCTGTTACCAGCTAGTGGCAGTAAGTAGCTTTGCACCTAATAGCAATTGGTATCCATTTGCTAACAACAAAATTAGTAGCTAGTGGCGGTTAGCAAAAAACCTGATATTTCTTTTTTGTTTTTTTGTACTATTTTTTAAGGCTAATGATACAAGCTAACATGGCTAACGTTAAACGAGGCTCTTAAGAATGTATTGACTCAACTAATCAATGGACTCTACCGTCACTGAAGGTAAAAACTGATTCTGATGGTTGAAGCGGGGGGTGGGAATCACCAGACAATTGGGCGGCTCAGTCGGTAGAAACAGCCGTCTTTCAATCGGAAGAGCGGCAGGTCGGCGGTTCAAGCCCCAGCAGTCTACACATGGAAGGGTCCATGAGCATGACCCTGAACCCCAGTCTGACCCCAGTCTGATGGGGATGGGTAAAATGCAGAGATCTATTTTCGCTACGTTGGAGTACATGTAAGATTGTATGTGACAACTAAAGGTTTCTTCTTCTTCTAAAGGGGCGTCACGATACAATATTATTAACGCTGCTGTGGTTTCGTATCACAAAAGCCCTGGTTTTCCACCAGGTTGTCTGGTTGCAGGATTTTGAACAGGACTTAGGTGCTGGACTGTGTTGTTTTCTGAGCTGGTTCTGCATTGGGTCGAGCGCCGTCAGGCCAAACGTGTCCATTCTTGTTTTTCAGGTTTTTCAGAGGTGTTATTTGGCACCAGCTTTGCTGTGGTCAGCTAATGCCATCTCCTGGCTGTGGTCTCTGAACCCTCGTGTTTATGGTATTTTACTTTCTTACATCACTCCTCTGTGTCCTGCCCATCTCCTTCATCCCTCCATTGTTAGAAAATACAGAATGGGTCTTCGTCTTTCGTTTTCAAGCATTGACGCTGCTTTTTCTGGTTACTATCTCCGATGCCTCCATCTTTCTTTTATCAGCTTCCTCTGGGACAGTCCACCATCTTTGCTGAAATCACTACAGCTCCATCTTGTGGACTGGAGAGGAAACTGATTCATCGCTCTACTACTGAACCCCCACACCGCCGTTAAAGTGGGCCGAAACCGTCTGGTTAACAACACAACAGTTTTAGCCTGAATGATAACCTTTGGTTGCATTCAGGCAAGATTCAGAAAACCGTTGTCGTGGAAACGGGGCCATAATAACTAATTGTCAAACCGGTTGATCCATATTGTGCTGGAGCAGCACCGCCTTCCTGGATTCTTTCCAAGTACTCACTCACCCCCCAGGCACCGCCCACATCTTTTAACCATCCAGAGGCCTTCGAACGGGTTTTCCACCTGCTAAGTTGCGGCTAGCTGATGTTAACATGGCGTTTGCTCGGATTCCGATAGCTTCCTGTTGGTGCTAATAGATCGACTTTTACAGCAAACAGTCCAGTTAGAACTGGTTCAAGCAGAAACAGAAGTATTTTTCTAATGATGGGTTGAAATGAAACCAGACGTTTGAACGGTCGTGTGTGTGTGTGGGGGGGATGGGGGGGGGTGCTGGATTCTAATCTATTGTCAGATCCTTCGCCCTAAGACGTCTTATCTCACTGCTTGCTCACTCCTCACGTCTGCCTGAGTCAGACGCTCGCCGTCCGCCCTCCTCCTTGAGTTTATGGCTGTGTCAGCAATAATTGTTTACAAATTGCTAAAATACCAACTGATTGGGTCTCATTAACGGCCCTCTTTTTAAAATCGGGTTTGCCGCCTTCGTACGCCGTTTATGTCCTCCGCGTTGGCTTGGTGTAGTTCCAAAGCTCACCTTCTTACTGGTACCTGCACACAGAACCAGTCTGATGCTATCAGGGCCGATCAGACAGAAGGAAAAAAACTTTGACCTGGACTACCAACAGACCTACTAAAGATAAGGGGCGGGTGGGACGTCGAACTTTAAACGGGCCGTATTTAAAACATCCGCCGGTGGAGAATCCTCGTCTCTATCAGTAAACATTTATCCCTGATGAACGACCACAGCTTCATAAACACTCGTTTGGTCTAGATGTTAGCTAGCATGGCGTTGGAATCGGCCGCAAAGGTGTTTGTATATCATGAACAAGCATCTAATCATCCGTCTTTCCATCTTAACTGTCAAGTATTCATTTATTCTAAGAGTTTAGCCCTTTAAATATCACATTAGAACTATATCATTTCCACACACTAAATATAAAGTGAATTAATATATAAATTATATAGTTTAGCATAGTATAGTATAGAATAGTTAGCAATAAAACTGATTTAGATGCTATTTCAAATTTTGTTCATTTCATGATTTAAAATATAAACCTAATTAGATAGTGACATAAACCTTTCTTTCCAGAAACGGACCTGAAGTCTTTTTTGAATCTGTTTTACCTTTTTACTGCCTTTATGGTTTTTTTCTAACTTCAGTCCTGATCGTAACTACCAAATATTTTGTATCAGAGAACAGAGAGTGCTTTCATATTGGTTTCACATTTGTGAAAATGTAACCAGGAAGTGTTTAACCGAACTTAATTCCACTTTCTCTCTGTAGTACGAGACTTTCTCTTTATCTGAAGACATTTTCTCTTTACTTTTGAAAGTTTCTCTTTCCTTTTGACGGAATTTTTATTTATTTACAGATAAATATGTATTTTTATACTCTGATTTATTTTCTCATTATTATATCAGGGTTATTATGGAATTGTCATCGCCGCAGATGCTTTGTGTTAACTCAAAAACTATTCCATGGAACATTTTCAAATTGACTATACTCACGTAGAGCTTCCTGCGAGGAAGAACTGGATTGATTTTAGGAAGGTTCAGTTGTATTTTTCCTATACTGGAGGGAACTTTGTCTCCAGATGTTTAGGGCCATAATTCTGTCCACATTTGGTGCGTATGTTTCGGCCCGAGTAGATCTGTCTAGTATAAATCTGATTTTACTCACTAAGGAGGACCTTTTCTATTAAAAACACTTTTTTTAGGGGACATAACTTCACAGATAATTTTAGGGGCTGAAATTGCTTGTATAAAGCAGGGGATTGGGAGCTTTCATGGATAATACCCTTGCTGTTGCGGACAACAATGTAGTTTTAAGACATTTTCTAAATTTTTACAGACAGTTTCTCTTTATTTTACGACAGTTTCTCTGTCCTTTGAATCATTTTTTCTTTATTTCCAGAAGGATTTCTTTGTATTCTGATTGAGCTTCTCATTATTTGAAGACAGTTTTTTAAAGACTTCTAATCAGCTACCATATGGTCTTTTAACCAAACGCCACCCACCAGCTATAGCATTTGTTGGCCCGGTGTGCTGCAATGCATTCTGGTTGCTGCGTTTTTGAGCTACCAACAGAACTCCACAGCCCTTTAGTACGTCCAATTTGATGAGTCGACGAGTCGGAAGCAGCGAGACTCTTGTTTACTTTGGTTGTGGGAAAAGCCTCCGGCGGCATCCGTGTCTTTACTCGTCCTCCAGTCTCCAACATGTAGAATCATCTCACAGTTCTGGAGGCGGATCGGCTTCAACTGTGAGAACAAATATTTTCCCACACATGTAATCGGGGCTGGTGGCGTTTGAGGCCATGATCAACGCCGTCTGAAGCACCTGTGGATTCAAGTAGACTCCTAAAGCTCCATTAATGTGACGATGGTTCCTCCTTCACTGCTTTGGGTTTTCCTCTCATGGCTCTTTTGAATTCATCGCAATTGTTCATGTAGAAATGAAACTAATGAGTTAGTCTGAGGAGACCAGAGGTCCTCGTCAGCCGGCGCCTTCATGAATGAGCGTCTTAATTCGACTTTAGTGTCGTCCACCTGGAAACAAGGAGAATCAGGAATTCACAGTTAGGATACTTAAATGTCTCCCCCCGGAGCAGGAATGTGACCCCTTGTCCTTTGACCCGAGAGGAGATAAAGAACAGGATGTCGCTGAATAAGGGAGCATTTACCTGCTGCAGCAGCTGGAGGTCCAGGAGGCTGGGACATCAAAGCCAGATTGAGTCTTTCCTAAAAATCAGAAAGTTTCGGCAGGTTGCTGTTCAAAATGACTCTGTTTTATTCATAAACGTCGTTATTTTAAGACGGGCTGTCTTTATTTCAAAGTTTCTCCTTCCAAATAAAACAGCTTCCCTTCATTTACAGATTTTCTTGACTCTGATAAAGTTTCTGGATATTTGAAGATGGTTTCTCTTTGTTTGAAAGCGGCGCCTCTGCTCAGAGCGCTGAGAAGGCGCTTGAGGCCAACGGTTCCGGAGGTTCTGAGGGAGTTGGTTGGAGTCGTTGGTAGATTTAGAGTCTGACATGAAATCCAACATTAGTGGCGGAATCTGCTTGAAATGTTCCTAAACAAAGCGATCGAACTGATTCTGATCCCAGTAATAATATACAGCAGCTACTGTTGGAGATTTCAGATTTCTCTACGCGCTTTTTTCTAATTTGAATACAGTTTTCGTAACTTGAAGAAAGTTTATTAAAATATATTTTAAATCTTTTTGAAGAGTCTCCCTTATTATTTTAAGTCTGTAAATTATTTTGAAACAGAGTTTGCTTCTCAGCTTGGTGGTCAAATCTGGGCCTCACAGGTTCTTCTGATCCGTATCTCGTGTGACCGCTGCAGATAAGCCACGCCCTCTCCTTTAATAACATGCCCTGATAGGGGGATGCCTGCCACCCCTGTTGCCAAGGTGATAATGCAGTCAGCACTGACTGTGTGACCTTAAAATGTTTGTCCACTGAAACCTTCAAGACGTGAGATTCAGAGACGTGCTCCTGAGACCTGGATCGGATCCAGGTCCTCCTAGATGGTGGTTTTCTAACTGTTTACTGTGGAAGTTTGTGCCTTAAGCTAACTTTGGAGGACTGGGGTGGGGGATGTTGATTCAGGCTTCATTATTTTCATAGGGTCCAGTTTGTCAGAGGAGGAGTCCAGTCAGCAACAAGGAGATGGTGAAACCTGGAACAGACTCAGAACCGGACTAGACTTCAGTCCACCTGCTCTGAACTGTTCCTAGTCAATAATGGACGAGCAGATAAATGACAGCAAGTTCATGAATAGCAGGATCTCTTGACATGTCAGATATCTACACGATATCATATAATAAACAAATGTTTATGACCTGTGACTCAGTCGGGACCGTCTGAAGGTCAGAATCATCATGAGGATTGTGACGGCACCAGACGACAGAAAAAAAACAGCGTCATTGTGTTTGGATCTTATAATATGAAGCAGCTCATCTGCAGAGCCTCACAGGCATGAAGGAACCCGTGAGGTTAGGAGATTCTATAGAGGCTCAAATCTGCCAATTTGTTAAAAAAATCAAAATTGATTAGATTGAGAAGTTATTTAATTATTATGAGACAGATTCTGTAAAATTTTCATATTATGATACCAACGAAATCTTCTGACAACATTTTTATTCGTTATTTTGGTACACTAAGACATTCAATATTGATTACTTTAAATAGAGTTTCACATTTCGTAATGACGCCTTCTCTCACATTTTCTTGTAAATTTTTGTTTTTAAATTAGTGTTTTGTCAAGATTCTATTCATGTCGACTCGTGGTGTTTTTATTTTTTGCTCACTGTGGCATTGTCGGTCTTCCATAGTTTTATTAGAAAATCAAAGTTTACTCACATCAGACGTGATGAAAAAGAAATACTCTACATATATGAGGAGGAGGTTGAATAGATCTCCCACAATGCACTGCGTGAAGGTCAAATTATATAGAGAATATATAAAATGAGTCTAAGAATGTAATGAGAGCATTTAATTTTCTCCTCCAGACGTGAACACTTTGACTGACGGATATTTTAACACGGGGTTTGATGAAGGCGAGGGTTTGGGTCACGGCATGTTGGGAGTCCGGCTCCGGGTTTTCTGCCGGTCCAGGGGTTTTCTTGTGTTTTATGATGGTTGCATCTTTTTGTCATGCTAATGGAGTTTAGCAGCAGGACTCTCGTTCCTCTGCTGAATCCTCCGGACTGCCGTAGACCGACCGGGGGGGGGGGTCTGTGTCGAGAGAAAGTTGCAGCAGCAGGTGGGTGAATCCTTGCCTCCTCAGGAGGACGTTTCTAAGACGTTCTGTTTTTACAGCCGACGTTCGGAAGACAATTTTCATTGATTTTATTGGATACTTTTCTTTTTAAATTTAGACTTTTCTTTTCTTTCCTTTGTAGAACCTGGAATTAACTATTTGATGACTTTTTGGTTGCAAATAAACAAAAGAAGTTTAAAAATACCCACAAGAAAGATTGATACAAGTGTAAATAAACCCAGAGGAGGAATATAAACACTCCTGTCATCAAGTTTAGAGCAACATGATGATCCACTTTGATTCAGTTTGCATGAACTGATTTTCATCACCTTTAATCCCTGATGGTTCCAAGAAACCGGCTTTCTGGATTCTTGAGACTCCAATGATCCCACCTGTTGTTCCTCTGAGAAGAATTCTCATACGTTTCTCATTAAGTTTCTCTCTAAGCAAGTAAGACAGTTTCTCTTAATTTATATAATGTTTCTCCTTACTTTTAATTACTTTCTCTTTACTTTGAATACATTTCTTTACTTTAAGAACATTTATCTTTACTTGAACAATGTTTAATTTTAATTTGACAACATTTTCTCTTGAAGAAACTTTAATTTGTAAATGTTTCCCTTTTCCTTCTCTTTACTTTGAGATTCTTTTCTCTAGAAAATGTTGATCTTCACTTCAAAAGTTTCTCTTTACTTTGAACACATTACTTTAAGAAGGTTTATTTTTATTTTTTTAACTTTGAGAACATTTCTCTTTAAGAAAGTGTCTTTATTTTGTAAATGTTTCCCTTTTCCTTCTCTTTACTTTTTAAATGTTTATCTTTACTTTGAGAGAGTTTCTTATTTCTATGGGGAGGACTGTGTTTTATTGGATGGACACATTTCCTTTCCCTTCATCACTCTGTTACCCTTAACTATTTCCACCCTCGTTGTTTTCCTCTCCACTTCTAAGATGTCAGCAGCTCAGATCACCTTTTAAAGTTTCTGAACAAGTTTCTGACTTTTCCAAGTTGAGTCTAAAGTCTTTAAATGATGTGACCAGCGTCCACACCTGTGGTGGGGGTCAAGTGATTGTTTGGTGGGTGTTGCCTGTCGCGGCGGCCTAAATGACCGGCTGGTCCAGTTCCCCCGCGCTGAGATTCTAAAGTAACAGAGAACCATGGGAACCCGTCGGGTATGAACGCTTGTGTTTCCAGCAGAGAATAATCTGGAATAATAATAAGTGCGTGTGTGTGTGTATAAACACTCTGTGTACCCTCCAGATAAAACCCTACGGAACAAAGGAAGTGGAATTCCACAGAAGTGGGTCAGAGTGTTGTGGGTCTGGTGGTTGCCGGTGGTTGCAGCGTGTGAAGTGGAGCAGATGAAGCATGTGTGGCCGATCAAACGTGGGAATAATCTGATTGATTCCAATTAAACTCAGAGTCTTTTGTTTTCTTTTGTTTTTCCTTGCCTGACTTTTAAAACCCATCAGTGGGCTTTTCTCCGGTGTTAGGGGGAACGCAGCCGCCCCGACACAGCAGCTGGTGGAATGTCGAGAAAAGCTCCTTTGAGTGGAGCTTTAGCCAAGTCACGTGAAGAAGAGAGGGATGAGGTCAGCAGGGGAAACGCCGAAGGATTTCGGGTCTTTACTTCAGGAGGTCAAAAACAACGGCGGTGAAAAGTTACCGTTTTTTTTCCCGAAACCGCTCAGCGATAGAGGCGTGTTGTTCTGGTTCTGGTTGTGTTGACAGATGACATTAGGGGTCTTCATTAACATTTCACACATCCATTTCATGATGTGAAATTTTGGAATTCATGATGTGAATTTCAAAATTCATGCAGATTTCTCCATTAATGTCTGAGTTTTTGCCTCTTAATCTACCAACAACTCCAACAAATTGAATATCTTGAGTATATCTCAAATATTCTGCATCCCATCATCTCCTGCTCCTTCCATTTCAGCGTCTCTGTTCAGCCCACTGGCACCCAAGCTCCACTCCTAGAGGAATCAAAGGTAGCAGTAGCCACATTGTGACGGCTTATTATATCTAGATCTCCTCGAAACGATATATATGCTCAAAATCTGGAAAACGTTTAAGAAATTATGATCCAATTTAGAACGGACCTTTCCCAGTTCTTCCTCGCTCTAAGATCTATGTTGGGCATACAATTTGAAACTGATACGTGAAATAGTTTTTGATTTAACATGAAGGATCTTCCACGGCGGCGCTGGAGATTCCATGACATCCCCTACTTTTTGGGGATAATTTATTATCCCCAAAAAGCATATATTAGGAATATTTTCCTAGCATCATAAAAAAACCTGACGCTTTTTGTTTTCCCATTGGCGGCGGGTGATGATTGACAGTTATGTCCAACATGCTCTGTAAAACCGTTGCTGCTGTCTCCTTTCAAATGGAAGTTTTTGGTGTTTCCATGACGATCTCATAATATTCAGGCTCAACATTGTGGCACTGAAGTCAAACATACCTTTACTAGCTCAAAGTAGTTTATTTTGTTCCTGCACTGAATCTCACAAAATTCTGTGGACAGAGAAAATGTACGACAGACAGACAATGACTACTTTAATGTAGTTGCTGCCAAAAAAATAAACCTTAATTGTTTAGTTGCCAAATAATTTTGTTTCCTAGTAGACTAGTGCCAGCTTTAGCCTGGTGCTAACTGTTTTAGTTTGGTGCTAAATGCTTTAGCCTGGTGCTAACTGTTTCAACTTGGTGCTAAATGCTTGAGCCTAGTGCTAACTGTTTCAACTTGGTGCTAAATGCTTGAGCCTGGCGCTAAATGCATTGGCAGCCCCATTGCCAGAAACCTAAACTAGCGTTGCGTTAGTCTTGTGATATGATATGAACTTTATGACCTCCAGTCCAACGTTCATCACTAAACGAGTAAGATTTGATCATTAGGTAAGAGGTTCTGTCTGTTAGCCGCTGCAGCTTCGTTTCAGTCCATCCGCACGGAACCTGAGACCCCCCAGATTGAGGTCCATTCATATAAACCACTGATCCGTGAAGGGGCCCACTACAGACCGTCCCACTAGGATTGAAAACACCATCATGCGCTAGGCGGACATGATGAAGAGTTATGGGGCGGGACATCAGGGTTTACTTTCAAAACATTGATGGAGGCCCCTCGGCTCCATCCCTTTAAGGATGATGTTATCTCCAGAACAAACCTCCCCACTGAAACTCTCCCTTCTCTCTCCAGAGATGACACTCCTGTCAGCCCAGCCCAAACCGCTGGACTCCACCCTGACCGCCGACTCGTCCCCTGCCAGCGGCACAGGCAGCGAGGACCCGGAGCTGCGAATGCTGGAGAAGAGGTCAAAGGTCATTGAAGAGCTGCTGCAGACCGAGAAGGACTACATCAAAGATCTGCAGATGTGTGTGGAGGAGATTGTGGAGCCGTTGCAGAAGAAGCAGGTAAAAATGATCAAGTACGGTAAATAATGGAATGTAAACGCTACCTTTAAACATTCAGGTTTAATAGAACCAGAGTTTAGAGATTAAAATAGAAATCCTGATTAATACCCAGAATAATTTCTGTAGTTCACGATCCAGATGATGTTAGCGTTCTATGTAGCATACTGCCAAGGAACTTCAGGTGGAGTCGGTGGCTGGCAGTGCTGGTTGAAGACGTTCTAATTTTAGCGGCGGTATTACCTCCAGATTTGCTAATGTTAGCTGCAGAATTAACTGCAGACGTGAGGAGGAGTTTCCTCGGCTCAGATGTGTCGTCATAATTAGGAAATGTCAAAAGCGGCTAGTAGGAGCTGGCAGCTGGTGGGCGGTTCGGATAAGGGAGACAGAGGTTCAGGAGGTCCTTGACCTCCTGTGATGACTGTCGGGTCACAGGGTTCCTGGACGTGTAGAGATCCGGCCGTGGCTCAGATGTTGACCTTCACTCTATGTCGATGATGGGATGTTATTGGTCACACCTCTGATCATTCGGTGCCAGTGGAAAGGATGAAACGCATTTGGTAATATCCGTTTAAAAATGGAGTCTGATTCTATCTTTGCTTCCTCCAGGTGAAGAACGTCGACTTTGAGGGACTCTTCGGTAACATCAGTGCGGTGATCGACCTGTCACAGCGCCTGTTTGAGACGCTACAGGACACGGACTCCATTGGTGAGATGGCAGGCGTGTTTTTCGTCTAACATTTCCTGATTTCTCCTTTCCTGCTTCAACTGTGGATGATCACGTCTTCACGTTTCCCGCCCTCTCAGGAAAAGTATTCCTGGACTTCAAAGTACAGCTGGAGGATGTGTACAAGATCTACTGCCAGAATCACGATGACGCGATCGCTCTACTGGAGAGCTACGAGAAGGACGAGAATATCCAGTGCCACGTGGTGGAGTGTCTGGAGAAGCTGAGGTGAGAAGATGCTTTGGGTTTGACCTGATTTTCTGCACTCGTATGGCAGCAGGGCGGCGAGTTTTAGAGCAGAAAACTGAGCTAAAGGTGGAATAAGTTCAGATAAACTCCTCCTCAACATCTTCAACATCCTACAGTCTCGTGGTCTTGCGTCGTCTGGAGAATCTCAATGCTGGCCGTCTGTTTGTGGACACATGGAGCGGGATTAGACGTGAGTGACAGGATAAAGTAGAAGAAGAAAATGTTTCATGCAGGTGTAAAGCTGGGGTGAGACAACCCGACCAGCATTGAGATTCTGCAGACATCACACAACCAGAAAAGGAGGCGGAGTTTATTGCAGCTGTACGTATGCCTTTGCCTACGTTTTTGGCATATTGTGCTACTGGTGAGACCTAGCAGCCAACTTCCTGCTTCTGAAGATGGTCTACTGAAGTGAAGGTGTGATTGAACAGGGCCGGTAGTGATCAGGACTAGGTGGGTCTAGTCCAGCTGGGTCTAGTCCAGCTGGAATCCCTTATTAATGCAGTTTGGTGGTTTTTAGGGTTTAACTTTTTGGAGGCAGAGTCCCACATTGGTTTGAAATTATTGTTTATTATAGACAATTTTTTGTGCTTAATTAGGTTGCTCTACGTTGAAGCGTTCATGATGTTCTAGCTTCAGAGCACGTAAACTCTCCAGCGCACTCGGCAGTGGGCGGTTCTTATAAGTCAACGCACTCAGGAACACGGGGAATGCTGCCGGAACACTGCCTGGTTTCACCTGTCGGGTTTCACCATTAGTGACTCAGCGGCTGTAAACTAAACTTTGAAAACAAACACAGTTTCATGCGAAGGAAGGCGTTCCCAAAAGTCAACAACCTTACCAAAGTTCATGCTGTCTCACGGAACTCCACTGCGTGCCAAAAAATAGAACTGTTGTATTATGGGTACGGATGATTGAAGTTGTCTGGATGCAGCAGCATCCGCCTCGAAACCTCAAAAACAAAACACAACTTTAAAATCTCTGTTTCTGTCATTTATCTCCTCCTACAGGGCCATATATCGCGAGTGGTAAGTCTCCATGATCTCCGGCATGACTCCTCCTCCGGGCGGCATGTCTGATCGATCACTAACCCTCTGGAGATGATTGTGTTTGAGTGTGTTGCCCTAACGCCCCTGTGCTGCTCCTCCTTCAGATGTGGTTTGCTGGTGTTAGCATGTCATCTTCTCCTCCTCTCCTCTCCCTCCTCCTTTCAAACTCCTAATGC
This sequence comes from Lophius piscatorius, assembly GCA_009660295.1. NCBI lineage: Eukaryota > Metazoa > Chordata > Actinopteri > Lophiiformes > Lophiidae > Lophius > Lophius piscatorius. The sequence goes on along the minus strand of VRLP01001285.1, from coordinate 15,146 downwards.
CATCTGCTGGACAAAACCTGCAAACACACGTCAAACCAGTCAAAACCATCCAAAGACATTCGTTATATAAAGTTTATGCTCAATAATATTAACTCCTTTAAATTTTTTGTGTGCTTTTCTCAACAAAAGTGTCTTACATCATAACTTATGTCAAAAAATATCAGAACATTACATTACAAAAAAAAAACTAAATTGTCTTTTTAAAAAAAAAACAATATTGTCATTTATATGAAATTAGACAGATTGATCTACTTAATGTGCAATCTAATCAAATGAATTAGTATTATCCTGTATCTGTTAAGTTAATAAAAGAATATCAAATTAAAAACTAATTATTGAACAAAAATATCACAAAACACAAATTGTGGATATTTACATACCAAACAAAAAAAGTTTAGATTTCTTCCTTGCAGCGTGTCGTATCCCTCTACTAGAAGTCTCCATTTTGGAAAAAATTGTCTGTCACATTGCCTGCTACAAGCTAAGCTATGTTCACCCGCTAAACTAGTGGGAACTTCTTCTGTAAACATTTTTCAGAAGGTGATGGAGGTAAGGTAAAGAATTAACCCCCCAACTCCCCGCCGCGAGTGTAAATAGTATAATTTGTCTATAAAATTGTTATAAGTACACCTCTGCATAACATTGTATCCTTATTAACATTAAAGAAAACAAAAAAAGAAAAATGAAAGAAATAAAGATCAACTTACAACAAAGAATAACTTTATTAACATTGTTTTTTAGTTTGTAACAGAAAAGACTTAAAGTGCATCAATTTGCCTGAAATTAAAAAAAAAAATTCAATCTTTATTTAAACTTTGACCATTTTTTGACCATTTGATGCTCAAAAATAAAATAAAATATAATCAATAAATAATAATAAATTCAAATTGATCAGCAACATTAACTCAGGAGCACAATATATAAAAGGTCCCCCGTGGGATCCCCCTCCATGTGGTGGTGGACGGACAACGCAATGAAAATTGCAGCAGAGATCCTCCAAGCCTTGGTAGAGCTGACGCCCCGAGATAGTGTAGTTTAGCTGCACACTACGAAGTTTTACTCTTCTACCGAGACTTGGGGACTGGCCAGTCTGCTATATATGGCGCAACGCAGTCGGTGGTCTCAGGTCGATTAAGGCAGGGAGCCAGGTTTATATCTGGTTGGGCGAACCTGAGTAGTCAAAACGGCTTAGCCCTCCGTTTGTTCTGCAAGAACAACATACGCTTCGTCATATTTCCTCGTCTTAGCTTTCGGGAGACTTAACGTTTGTCTCATTATCTCCGTCTCTCTCCGCCTTTCTTTTCATCCCTGTTAAATATTTTTCCATGGTGTCTCTTAAGGGTTTGTTATCTGAACTTCATGTCTCCTGGTCTGTGCTGTGTGTTCTTGTTCGGTGCAAACAAAACCTACTCCTGCAGCAAAAAAAAGCATGTTCCTCGGGGTCACACGCGGTCCCCCTGGCATCGCTCATCGCTTTTTTGCCTCTCTCTCTCTCTCTCGCTCTCAATGTGGGTCAGAGGTCACATGACCATCAGAATGGTTGCAGTTTTGTCCTCTGTATTGTATTAATATTAAATTACTGTTTTCCTACGCTGATCATGTGATGATGCTTAATTCTGATTGAACCACAAGGTCCACATGATAGAGGTATGTTGTCAATGTACCTTAACGTGTCTCTCGTCCACAGGGGAAAAACCAACTACATCAACCTCGGCTCCTTCCTCATCAAGCCGGTGCAGCGTGTGATGCGTTACCCGCTGCTGCTGATGGAGCTCTTAGGTGCGACGCCGGAGAGCCACCATGATCGCCCCCAGCTGACGGAGGCTCTGCAGGCAGTCAAGGAGATCAACTTTAACATCAACGAGTACAAACGCAGGAAGGACCTCGGTAAGATGCCGCTAACGTCGGGTCGATGTTCACTATTTTAGGTGGCCATCTGAGCGCCTCTCTCTCTGTCCGCAGTGCTGAAGTACAGGAAGGGTGACGAGGACACCTTCATCGACAAGATCTCCAAGCTCAGCATGCACTCCATCATCAAGAAGTCCAACCGCGTCAGCAGCCACCTCAAGCACTTGACGGGCATCTCACCACAGGTACGTCATGGAACGTCCACCATCAGCGGTGGGAGGAGTCTTATAGGTCAGTAGGGGGGAGGAGTTTGTTGAGACGGCGTTGGGAGGAGTTTGTTGTGAAGTCTCTGTATTCCCCTCAGATTAAAGACGAGCGGTTTGACGAGTCGGAGAAGAAGTTCAGGCTGCAGGAGCGACTCATCAAGTCCTTCATTAGGGACATTTCGCTGTACCTGCAGCACATTCGGGTATGAAGGCCTCCATTAAATATTCAATCTGACTTAAAATTCAGTTTCGTGTGTTCAACCCTCAAGTAGAAAGAGCTTGAGATAACGATTCTTACATGGTGATGCAGATGAGACAAACGATGTGTTACAAGAGGCACAACACGAATGACGCGACATAAATGTTGCAACACAAACGTCGTTACTGGAGTGGCATGATGTGACATGAATAAAGTTATGAAAACGGAACACCTTGAGTGGCATGACTTGAATGACAAGACACAGATGGCACAGTGACAACGTTAAACAGATTCGACAGTTTGGGACATCTGCTATCTTTCCCACGCGTTAGCACGGTTACTCAATAAGTGGATCTTGTTCTTCTGCAGGAGTCTGCGTCGGTGAAGGTCCTGGCCGCCATCAGTTTCAGTGACATCTACACGGAACGCAGCGTCCTCGACCCCGAACGCTTCCAGAGTGCTCACCGCTGCATCAGCGACAAACAGTTCACTCAGTTCGTAAGTTCCGCCTCATCCTCATTAAGTCGCCGTTTGCTAGAAAGCCCTCTGATCCTCACCTGTCGTCCCTCCACAGAAGGAGCGCACAGAGGCATTGGTCATCAACCCGCTCACGCAGCTGCTCCTCATGTTCGCCGGTCCCCACAAACTCATCCAGAAACGCTTTGACAAGCTGTTGGACTACGACAACTGCAAGGAGCGCGCCGACCGCTTCAAGGACCGCCGCACCCAGGACGAGCTGCAGGTGGCGCGCAACAACTATGAGGCGCTCAACGCCCAACTCCTGGACGAGATGCCAAAGTTCCACAGTGCGGCGGAGGAGCTGCTAACCGGCTGTGTGCGGGCCTTCGCTCAGTCTCAGAAGGACTTCATGAGGACGACGTTGGGAGAGCTGAAGCCCCTCCTCCAGGTGGTGAAGGGCGGGTAGATCATCCTCCCTGTTCATTTGTCAAGTTGGTACTGACTGTCTCGTGTCTGCCTCCAGTTCTCTAACAAAGGACGCAGCGAGAGGAACCTGATCTCACAGTTCCAGGACGAGTACGGCCGGGTTCTGCAGCTCCTGCAAGACTTCAGCTTCTGCCCTGAGAATCTGCCGCCGGCGCCAACCGCCAAGAAGCAGTTTGAGAAGAAAACTCTGGAGAAGCAGACGTCCAAGAAGCTGCTGCAGACGCCTGTGAGTTTAACAGACATTTTACAGCTATAGATGTATAACATCATGTGACAACATGAGCGTCTGACTGTCACTCTGTTCCGGTTCTCTCAGCCCTGTGGCGTCCAGACAGACGAGCACCGCGCCGATCTCCTTGTCCGATTCGGTCCAGAGAAACTTTACCAGGCTGACAGGAATTTCAACGCGACTCAGGATCTGGACGTGTCCATACAGGAAGGGGACATGGTGGGCATCATCAAGCAACAGGACCCGATGGGGTCGAACAACCGCTGGCTGATCGACAACGGAGGTAAAGGTGCCCCACAAGCTCAGCGCCACTGTTGGCTATGATGGCTGAAATGAGCTAACATTAGATATGGTATCTGAAATCAGCTAATGTTAGTTATGGTAGCTGAAAGAAGCTAATGTAATGAGCTAACATTAGATATGGTATCTGAAATCAGCTAATGTTAGTTATGGTAGCTGAAAGAAGCTAATGTAATGAGCTAACATTAGATAAGATAGCTGAAAGAAACATAACGTTAGCTGTGGTACCTGAAAGAAGCTAACCATTTTTCCTGTTGCTTATTCACAGTCACCAAAGGTTTTGTGTACAGCTCCTTCCTCAAACCCTACAATCCACGCAGGAGCCAATCAGACGTGTCCATCGAGAGCCAATCATCAAACGAGTCTGGCTACGGAGGCTCCTCTCCCGTTTTCTCACGACAGAACAGCAACAGCACGCTGACCTTCAACCAGGAAGCTGCAACTGTTAGTTTCTCGACATCTCAGCCCCCGAGTCAGTCATCGCCACACCCATCTCTGGACTCCGCCTCATCCCGGAGGAGTCAACCTGACTCGGCCAATCAGAGCGTAAACTCCTCCCCCAGAAACCGATCTAACCGTAGGGACATCTTGGACCACCACAGTTCCCAAAGCCACAGAGACATGGAACCTTCCTACCGGCCGTCGGGCAACCACAGGGACACAAGTGGCAAGACATCACACGCTTCTGAGTCTCCTCACAGAGACCACCGCTCACCGCCGTACGGACACAGTGACCACTCCTCACACCCGAGGAGCAACGGAGACACGGGGGATCAGAAGAGGTCGGCGTCCTCCAGAGAAGAGTTCATCGAAAACCAGAGCGAGGTTGATGGTCATCAGGTAAGGGCTAGCTCGCTGGAGTATTTCCACGTAATGGATTAACAGTATTTTTAAATACTAGCATGTTCCCAAGGAATTTCAGAAAGTCAGGGCTAGCTGTGAAAGCTAGTGAAAATGCAATCTATGATTACTGACTTTAACTATCTCAAGCCATGACAACTGGAAGTTGCTAATGTTATTTGTGATAGCTAACAGTAGGTAACTCCAGCTATGACGGCTATCATGAGCTAACTCGAGCTATGAAAGCTGACGTGAGCATAGTAGATCTGAAAAAAATGTAATTGTAACATGTTAAAGTGTTCCCTGAATTTGTCCTTAACAAATAAATAAACACAAAAATAAATTTATAGATAAAATGACTGAAATTAGCTTACTCTACTTGCTATTTGTTACTAGCTATGATAGTTGACATGAGCTACCTTTAGCTGTGATACCTGACATCACCTAATGTGAGCTGTGATATTGACATAACCTACCTAGCTATGATAGCTGACATGAGCTAACTCTAGTGAGGACAACTGAAAGTTGCTAATGTTAGCTGAGATAGCTTACATTAGCTTATTTTAGCTATGATAGCTGACATTATCTACCTTAAGCTCTGATTGCAGACATTAGCCAACTTTAGCAATCATAGCTGACATTAGCTAACTTTCTATATTAAACTTTATTCATTCTTTTCTTTCTTTACAATTTGGGTTTCTACTTTTTTGTTTTTTTCAGATCTACTATGCTCTCTACTCCTTCGACGCCCGCTGTGCCAATGAGCTGAGCATCGCCGCCAACCAGCGCCTCCGGATCCTGGAGTTCAAGGACATGAACGGGAACAGTGACTGGTGGCTGGGGGAGGCGGGGGGGTGCCGTGGCTATGTGCCTTCCAACTACATCCGTAAGTCGGAGTACACATGAACCGGTCCGACGAGCCGAAGCGAACAAAGAGACAAACAAGTATGGCGGCGTAGAGGAACGCCTGACGCCATTATTTATAGTTTTTTACCGTAAACTGGATCGTTTTTATGGAAACCAGTGATTTGCACCATATTTTGCCATAATTAATCCCTGCAGCCGGCGACACTGCAATCTCCCCGTGAATGTTGATGGACTCACCTGAACCAGAGCGGCGAGCACCGAGGCACTTAACAACCAGGATCCTCTGGTGGTGTGTTTTGAAGTGTCATGAGACCTGGACCAGTTTGGAGTGCTTCATGATGGACTCTGTTAAACCAGGTCAGGCCAGTGACCTAACTGGGCTGACACTAACCAATCAGAGGAGGGTAAACGAGCTATCAGAGCGGCGTGTGCATTACATCATCATTAAAGTGATCACTGTTTTGAATAAAATCTGAAAAATCACAGCTGAGTCTCTGAGATCGTTCTTTATAGAATTCTAACCAGAAAAGTTGGAGACTTTTCCAGTCCGCCGAATTATTCCATGATGTCATGAAGTTTTCGACGCTTCGCTCAGTTTTACGGTCATGTATTTTTTTTTTCACCTATGATTTATAAATTTCCAAATGTTAGCTGTCATACCTTAAATTAGCTAATGTTAGCTAATATAGCCAGATATGTGTAACGTAACAGGGGCCGCCCACTGCTCCCTCAGGGAGGGGTCAAATTCAGAGGAATAATTACACAATGTTGGACTGTGTACGACTGTGTGATTAATAACAGATAAATTATTAATTTTAGCAGACATGCTAACATTGGTATGATTGAAATCAAATCAAAGTTATTTTGCTAACTTGGATTTGTGGTGAGTAAAATAGTTACCTTGGATGGCACAAAGACTATCCCCCACCCCCATGAATGTTGAAAGGGCTGACTAGTGACCCCAACAGATATGGACATCAGAGGTCAGAGTCTTCTGGATTATATAACTCCTGCGGATCAATGGTTTTAATCATTAACAGATAAGGGGGTGTCTGTTATTTAAGCTGGTCGTCCGGCGCTGCTCGCCATCTCCACCATCATGGTCTCTTTAATCATTTTACTTCTGACGTCAGCGCTCGCTGCATCTGGATTCGACTTCCCTGTAAGTTTGAATGAACGCATTTATTCGTGTTCTGTGACTTAAAGTTGAATAAATTAATAAATATCGTTTATTTTTCCTGACAGTTCATAACAGAAGCAGATGTCGCCGATGGTAAAAAACTTTTGATTTCCTCTTAAACTTGTAATCAGTCAAAACGGAACTTTTTTATTAGATTTTAAATATGAAATAATTACTAAGATGCTAGCCTGTTGTAAACAACTGATGCTAACATATTAACCTGCTGAAAAAAACATGTAAATATGCTAGCATGAATGAATGCTAACATACAAGCCTGTGGAGAACTACTAATGCTAATATGCTGTTGTAATACATGTATGTTGAAGTAATAGAAAAGAAAAGAAAGCTGCTCAAGCTAGATTTCAGGATGTTAGGGTGCGGTGACCAGACGAAACAGGTTAGCATACCATCCAATTATTATATTTCTCAGTAAACCCTTGTAAATATGACATCATCATCATGCATGGAGGTTTTCATGCAGCAGATAAAGTTGCACAAAAACTGCCTGTTTCTTTTTTCATTGTTTCATATTAACAATAGTTTTCCACTGGCTAGCATGTTAGCATCGGGTCTTCTCAACGGGCCTGAACGTTAGTTCAGTTTTAAATCAAAATTCAACATCTTTTAATCTAATTTTTAAAAAATGACTGAATTTCTCTGACATAAAAACTCTTCAGAAACATTCTAAGCTAAGCTAACATTCCGATGTCCAACGTTTTTGTGTTTTGGTCTCAGATTATTACTACAGCTATGATTATCCCACCGACGGCCCGACAGAAGACTTTGACCCGTTGCACGACGACTGGTTGTATGAACTCCTGGATATCACGGGTGAATGACCGACGCCATCGATCACAAGCAGGCATCAACTCCACCTCAGACACACGAACCGCCGCCCGATGATACTTTATGTGTGTCCTCTCCCCCAGATCAGTGTGACCCAAACCCGTGTCTTAACGGAGGCGTCTGCGGCAGCGCCGCTGACGGAAGCTTCTCGTGTTCCTGTCCTGAGCCGTACTCTGGAAAGAAGTGTCAGAAGAGTACGATGGCGTTTAGTTTTGACATCTAGACGCTCTCAAGTGTTTTTAAAGTTTAGAAATTCATTTTTGATTTATTTTATAAAATATATTCTAATATTCTGTTAATATTAAAGGGTTAATTATATTCACTGTTTTATTCATTTCATTTGAATAATAACCGTACTGGTAATTATAAAGAAAATAAATAGTAATAAATAATAAAAAAGGTAAATAGTTGATATGTAAACGCAAACATGAAATAATAAAAAATACAGTTGATGATAAAAATGATAACTAAAGAAGATAACAATTATTATTATTATTTTGTATTTATTTATTATTATTCAGAATGCATTTAAAGCAGGATCTGAAGTCAGTTTGGCGCCCTCCAGTGATTGTAACAAAAACTAATATAGCTAATATTAGCTATAGCTAATTTATAGAACTAATATTAGCTTTTTATGCAGTTTTTGAAATATAAATACAAAACAAAAATAATAAAATAAAGCTTTGATATAAAGAGGAAGATTAATCACTCCGTACACTTCTGATTATTACCACCAGCAGAAAACAGAAGTCGTCTACACATGATGTCTGAGGCTTCTCTCGCCTAATAATAATAACTGAGATATTAAGCGTAACTCCCAATATTGTAACGTAAGTCATCGGTTCACCTGATCCATCATCTAAAAAAATGTTTACATTCGAAAGCAAACTAGCGTCGTTATGATGAAAATTTATATTTAATTAATTAATTTGCCCTAGTTACCTGATAAAGACGCCTCGCTCAAATGAGTCTCCTAAAGAAAGGAATATGACGTGGCATCAATCAAGTAGAATCTCTGTTCCATGGCGGTTGAGCTAACCCAGTGATTGGAGGGTATGGAGCTCCTGGACCCTCTACCAGCTACTAATGCTAATATCTGCTACTGACTATTTCTAACGTCTTCTTGCTTCAAGCTACTACCTTCTACTAGCTCATAATTGGTACTTGTTTTTGCTGAAGCTGCTGCTTGTCGCTATTGTTAATAACTGCTACTTGGTGCTAATTGCTATTAGCTTCAATAAGCTGCTTATTGCTACCATCTACTACTATCTTACTACTAACTACCTACTGCTAATAACTATTACTAGCTACTAACTGCTACTAGCCCCATATTGGAACTTATTGGTAGTAGCTACTAGTAACTGCTACTAGCTTCTGGCGACTGCAACTACAGCCACCAGATGCTAACTGCTAATAACTGCTTTTAATGATTTCTAACTATTACCTTCTTCTACCTCCTACCTTTTACTAGCTTCTAATTGATACCAGCTACTTCAAACTGCTGCTGTATACTGTTGCTAATAACTGTTACTAGACGCTAACTGCTACCACTTGTAAATTGCTGTCAACTAATTCTAACTTTCTATTAACTGCCATCTGCGACTGGCAATTACAAGCTATTAACTGCTACCAGTATCTAATTACAACTAATTGTTAATAGCTACCAGTAACTATTATTAGCTGCTGCTGACTTCAACTGGCTGCTAGTAGCTGCCAGTGACTACTAGCTGCTAACTCCTACTGTTTTCTTTTTGACTCGGAGGAGGAAGCAATCTTTTTCTGCGGAAATATAAAACATTTTTAATGACAAATATGAATTTCATTACGTGTTTTAACTCATCTGTTTTTGTTGTTCCGCTTCTAAATGGGCGTTGTGGTTCCATCAACGGCTTATAAACAGACGCATGATTGATTGATTGGTTTTGTTTTCAGTGAAAGATGTTTGTCAAAACGCCAAATGTGGTCATGGAAGCTGCGTCGTCACGTCTGCTGCTCCGTTCTACGAGTGCATCTGCCAGCCGCCGTACGCGCCGCCTGACTGCAAGAAAGGTTGGAGTTCCATGGCATTCGCACAACTAAGTAATATAATTGTTCTGATATAAGTACGACAGACTAGGTCTGTGCTGAAAGCACTACATGCTAGCCATCCTGACATAAGTTATGCTAACTGTCCTTTTATTAGTGGTATGCTAATTTTGAAGTTAACGAACATGTTTGTTGCACAGGTAATCCCTGAGCAACAAGAAGGCCAAAAAACTGCCTCCTAGGCTCCCATCTGACCTTTGCCCCCTACATACTGGAGTAAAACAGACAGTGTCAGTTTTATGTCTTGCTATATTGATGAGAACTGGGACCAGAGCCGGTGATCACAAGGAGGTAGAACAGGAACTAGACATGCTCTCATTAATGTCCTGTAGGTGGCGCTGCGAGTCACATAGGATCTCATGAAGGGAAGGATTAAGAAGAGGAGAGTTTCACAAATCCACTGATTTGTGGACCTCGTCTTTACGATGTTTTCTTCCACTGCTGTATCTCAGGGTTCTGTACTGGATCCCCGTGTGTTTTAAAGATGTTGTCGAGGTTTTTAAACAAATGCATATTTATTGATTTAATGCTGATCCGGTTTTTGGTTTAACATCAGTGGTTCTGGTGGTTCTCAGCCTCCCCCTGCAGGCCCAGTCCTTGTCAGAACGGGGGGTCATGTGTAAAAGTTCGCAGACGCTCCTTCAAGTGCATCTGTCCTGATGGATTCACTGGGAAGTTCTGTAAAGTTGGTAAATACAGCTCACTCTCCATTCTATGGGTTGAATCCATACCTTACCTGGATTAAGTGTTTCTTTTGTCCCAGGTCCAAACGACTGCTACCAAGAGGATGGGGAGTTCTACCGTGGCCTGGTGAGCCAGACGGTGGATGGGGACCAGTGTCTGCACTGGAATTCTATTTTCATCCAGAAAAAAGGAGGGAACCCCTTCAAGGAGTACGCAGGCTTTGATGGAATTGGCCCTCACAACCACTGCAGGTGTGGAGATGCTAACTGCTACTACGCTCCGGCTTCTGCCAGCTCTTAACTGCTACCAGCTGCTACTATCTGTTACTAGTTGTTTCTAACTTTTATGAGCTGATACCTGCTACTAACTGCTGCTAACTGCTATTAGCTGCTATCTGCTACTAGCTGGTAACTGTGAAAAAGTGCTAGTAGCTGTGAATGGCTACTAGCTGCCAGTCACTTCTGTCACTAATGGCTACTAGCTGCCAACAGCCAGCAGATGATAAATGTGACTAGCTACAAATTGTTGCAACTAGCTCTTCATTTCTACTTCCTGCTAGCTACTACTAACTACTCCTAGTCGCTACTTGCTGGTAACTGCTGCTATATGCTATTGGCTGCTACAACATCTACTAGCTGCTTTCAATGAATACTAGCTTCTAACTACTAATAGCTGCTACCTGGTGGAACTTTTGCTAAATGAAAACTTGGATTTTAGCGGCGCCTGACTGATACCACCATCAGTCAGGCGCCGTTAAAACCGAAGACACTGAATACTTGAACAATAGACTACCTGGGTTTAGATTAGGTTTACTGAATCCAGATAATGAAACATATCCTGGATTTGTTGAACCTGCTGTGTGTTGAAGGAACCCCGATGGCGAATATCAACCCTGGTGCTTCATCAAAAAAAAGAAGATACTGAAGTGGGACTACTGTGACGTGAGGAGATGTTCTGGAGGTAACACACGCACACACAAACACGCACACAGTCATTCACAGACGGTCCGGTTTCTAAACCCAATGGGAACTCTGAAATGTTCGTGACTAAGAAGTAAAACATGGGGACAACACTCTGGACATTGCTTTTACACAAAATTCATTTTTAGACTTTCAAAAATAAAATTTAATAAAAAAAATTCTCAGATAATTATTTTTTAGTCATGTGTTTATATCCTGGTGGGGTCGCTGTGATTGTACCGTTTCACCACCAGGTGACATTTGTGTGGTGCTCAAGTTTTTCCCCTCTGTGACACAAGTCCCCATGGGTCGGTGTGCATTCATGTTGGTGTCCCCACCAGGACGAAGAACAAGAGTGTCTCTCACAAACACACTCACACCCTTAGGTCCTTGCCTACACTGATTGGCTCATTTGGATCTTTTAGCTCCACCCACAATTCAGACCATCCATGAAGATGATCCGCCTCCAGTCAGACCGGACAACGTTGCTGCCCAGTTCTCCCAATGCGGGAATGCTCAGCCCACCCGCTCGGCGAGGATCTTCGGAGGGAGGAAGTCTCTTCCTGGAGCTCATCCATGGCAGGTGTCGCTGCAGACCAGAACCTCTGGTTCCTCAGGGCCCTTCGGTCACCTTTGTGGAGGAGTCCTCCTCCAGTCCTGCTGGGTCCTCACCGCCGCACACTGTATGTACGTATCCTCGGTTCTGATGGGGTTCTGCGCGGATATGTGGGATGGAAGTAACTGAAATTAAATGATGAAACTGTAGGTGGTAGGTAGGTAGATCTATGGCCAAAAAAGTTTTTTTTTTTTAAATGTTTTAATTTCTGGCCAACAACAAAGTAACCCTCCGCCTTTATTCAATGATTGAATGATGATGATTGGCCTGTGAGGCGGGATCCTCCTGTCAATCACTGTGGCTGTGGTGATGTGCAGGAACAACGGTCTGTGTATCCTCTGGAGGGAGTGGGCGTGTTTATCAAATAAGAGACAATCCATCTCCATTTTTGACAATTCCAGCTTGATCATCTAAATTTTTGTTACTTCCAACTCTCATACACGGACGCCGTCTCCTGACTCTTATGTCTCCTGACTCTTATGTCTCCTGACTCTTATGTCTCCTGACTCTTATGTCTCCTGACTCTTGTGTCTCCTGACTCTTGTGTCTCCTGACTCTGATCTCCTTGCAGAAACCATGGCGTGGACATGCAGGTGGTTCTGGGTGGTGTGGACCTGGAGAAGGACGAGGCGTATGAACAGGTCATTCCGGTGCAGAGGACCATCGTGCACCAGGACTACAGGGAGATGCCGTCCGCTCTTTATAACGATGTTGGTGAGGTGCAGACATTCATAAATAGATATTGGTCCTGGTTTTGGTTCTACAGGGTTCTGATAATGTCACTGTGCAGCCCTGCTTCAGCTGAACGTCACCAATGGACCCTACTGCGCCAAAGAAACCCGCTTCGTGAAGACGGTCTGCCTCCAGGACCAACCCTTCAGCAACGGGACTGAGTGCGTGGTCTCAGGGTGGGGCGTGACCGAAACACGTAAGGATCCTCCCTCATCCATACCTCACCCTTACCTCACCTATACCTCATCCATACCTTACCCTTACCTTACTTCACCTATACCTCATCCATACCTTACCCTTACCTTACCCTTACCTCACCTATACCTCATCCATACCTTACCCTTACTTCACCTATACCTCATCCATACCTTACCCTTACCTTACTTCACCTATACCTCATCCATACCTTACCCTTACTTCACCTATACCTCATCCATACCTTACCCTTACCTCACCTATACCTCATCCATACCCTACCCTTACCTTACTCTTTTTCACCTGCTCCCCCTTCCTGCAGTTGCTTCTTCTGCCTCCCTTTCATTCACACACACTCTCTGACCTTCATTCATCTTCTCTCCAGCACATACCTCCACCTCTCCAGGTTTTTTTCACCTGCTCTCTGGCCTAACTACAGATTGCAATGTCATCCACAAACATCATAGTCCCTGGTGGGAGACTGACATGCTTGTAATGATTGACAGGCTCCGTCGGTGAGTCTTTCAACCTGACAACGTCATGCTGCTCTCATACAACGCTGACATACTTGTCTGTCCCTCCAGACGTCCTCATGCAATCCATCAATTCCTCCGGTCCTCGTTTCTGTCTTACGCTTTCTCCAAATTCAAAAAGACACAAAGGAACTCCTTCTGACCTTCTCTGAACTTCTCCATCAGCACTATCAAAAGAAACATCGCATCTGTGGTTCTCTTTCTTGGAATGAAACCATACTGCTTCTCACAAACTGTAACCACTTTTCTTAACCTAGCTTCCACAGCTCCTTCCCAGAACGTCCTTTGCTTCATTGTGTGGTTCATCCGCTTTATTCCTCTGTAGCTGCTACAGCTCTGAACATCACCATCCTTCATGAAAAACCTTTCCGATCAATACAACTCCTTTTCTCCTTCCTCCCACATACACAGACACACACACACACACACACGTACACACACACACACACACACACACACACACACACACACACACACTTTACAAAGAATGTTAACTGGTTTCTATTGTGCGTCGGCTAAACTTTTGTTTGGACGGTTTGACCGTCAGTCTAACTGACCTTCTTCCTGTCTCAGAGAAGTATGGTAACAACCAGCTGTTGGACACTCGCGTCCTGCTCATCTCCCAGAACAAATGTAGAGCGCCACACGTTTACGGTGATGCACTGGATGACAGCATGTTCTGCGCAGGCAATATTAATGGTGGCCCTGACTCCTGCCAGGTCTGTGACATCATCCTCAGGAGCATTAAGGGATTAAAGGAGAGAGCCGGCATGATGACCTCCTGTCTGTTCCTGCAGGGTGACTCCGGCGGCCCGCTGGTGTGCGAGCGTAACGGGACCAGTTACGTGGTGGGCGTGGTCAGCTGGGGTGACGGCTGTGGCAAGAAGTACAAGCCTGGAGTCTACGCCAACGTTGGCCGATTTGTAAACTGGATCACTCATCATTTACAGTCATGAGGAGCTCTGATTCTGTTCAATCAGCCTCACACTTCCTGTCATGAGTTTGGGTTCTGTTTTTGTTTTTCTTGTTTTATTTTGAAAGCATACTCCTGCCCTTGCATGTCCTGTTTTACATCTTCCTCTGCCGGTTTGTTGTGTATTTTGTTTATGTATTGCTCCGTTTTCCACAACCACAATTCTCCTTTTAGACTAGCGGCTTCCTCTTTTCCCCTTGTATTATCTCTAAATTGTCTAAGATTCCGAACTTTGGCTTTGGTTCTGTTTGGGTTTTTTTTTGTCTACCTGTGCACTACACCTTTATTTTGTCTCCATCTTCACTTTCCAGCCACTGGATTCTACGGAGGAAATCAGGAACAAACGCCTTAAACAGATATTTTACTCTGAGAAGACAGCTCTGGCAGAGCAGATGATGATCCATGATGCAGGAAGTATAATGGATCATTTATTGTCCATCATGCTGACATGGAATTATCCACTAGATGGCAGTAATGAGTTGTCAAGAAGGAGACAGAGGGAGAGTAAAAAAAGAGGAAATGCCAAACCACTCAAACACAACACACTTTCCTTAAATGAGGACTAAACAAGTCTGTCCCAGAATGACTTTACTTCAAAAAATTAAACTCGTTTATAGATTCTTTTGTTGTCCTCAAAATAAAAACAGTTCCATCGTTGTGGTTCCTCCCTGTTTTTGTGAGAACACATCACGCATCTCTAAAATACACAGAATGACATCTGAGCCAACGACATCTTTAGGAAAACCTGAACTATCATAACAGGCAGTTTCCTGTCCTTTACCACTATACTGTCCTGTACCTCCAGACTGTCCTTTACCTCCAGACTGTCCTGTACCTCCAGACTGTCCT